>JAAAKL020000526.1:0-28144 GCA_010016065.2 Carybdea cf. marsupialis auct. non (Linnaeus, 1758)
GGCCCATAAATAGCAGCATTAGGAAAGTACAAAACTTTACACTGTGAAGTTTTGTTAAGTTCTAGATAGTTTAGGGGTGTATGATACAGAGAAATAGTGAAAAATATTGTCAGTGATGTAAAATAAATGCACGTTTCACTACATTAAAGAGGATCGAAAGTAACCAAAACATTTCAAAAAATGCAATAAGAGCAAAAAGGTCAAGTCAGGAGAATGCAGCAGTTGAGCTACTGAGAGCAAGAGATAGGCATTACCTACAAAAGTGTAAGGAGTAGGTTAACAACAGCAGAAGTTGGAAAACAAACGATGAGCAAATTTAAAGTTTGACTGAATGCACCCATACAAACCTAAGATTGCGACGTGTTGTTAAACAAAGCAAAAAATTGTAAAGCCCCAGGCTGTTGGTCAACAGAACCCCAAAATATATTATAAAACCATTTATGAAATAGTATGGCTCTCGGATTTTTTTTGTGAGAAGACTGCAATGATTAAGAGTTTCTACTTATTCTCCTGTTTAATGGGTACGATGTACAATGGTGGCATTTTCCCACTGGTATCTTTTGGTAGTGGATCCAGCAATAAAGGTTCTACATGTAAAATTTGGGCGGGACTAAAATAAATATTGACGCTGGTTACAGGAAAACCTCTATAAAATATAAACAGTCAAATCATGTAGTCACTTCGCCTTGAAATCCTATGTAAATTGCTAATCACACAAATGAGAGTGGCCTTGATATTTTTCGACTTTAATAGACAAAAGACATCTTTAATAGCCTGTCAATTATGGATACTAATTCTGGAACAAAGAGTGGCAATCTGTATATGTGCACATCAATTTTCAGTTATGCTACGTTGACAGCAGCTGATGTGACGCAATGGAATGGGCACACACGTTCCCCACCATCTTCCCCGTGATCATAGGGGATAACATTCAAAATTCTTAAGCCCTTTTTTCTTTTCATTTTCGTGATATTTTCTTAGTAGAAACTTAGTAAGAATCATATCAGCTGTAGAAATGATATGTAATTTGTTGTTCTGTTGTATTGTTTGTTGAAGACACTATCTTAGAATGAAAGCCGTCGAACTGAAGGTCAAAAAGTGTCCATTTTCAGACAATGTGGTCCTCTTTAAATCCTAAATCCCAGGTACTCCTACGGAAACGCAAAAGTATAAACCTTTTAAATCAAGAATATTCTTGACAATAGATTAACAGAAAATAGGGGCAGATTACCACAATTGACGTCACACATGCGTCAATGAAATGAGCCATACATTGATAGATATGCTATTTACGTCAGAATAATGGATCTTCTCAAAAGTTGAGAAAAGATATTGGATTCATTTGAGAGTAGCAACTAGTCTCATTATGTGTCCTATAAGAGGGAAGTCAAGTGGCACAAATAAAGTAAAGATCCTGAGAACGAGCCTTATGGTACACCAAATGGCTTTTAATGTTTGAGTCGTTAAAGAAAAGCGTTTATTTGAAACCTAAACAGTTTCTTTTAAAATATGATTGATTGTCGAAGGGCGATAGGTTTTACCAAAAGGACAGAAAATCCTACGTTTTTATCGTACTGTCGACAGTACAGATATCATATTTGCAGGGTGCTTGATCATCTTTTGCAGGGAAATCTTAGATTATGAAAGGTATTAGCGTAGCACCCTAAGAATTTTCTAATGTTTCGTTTTCAAACATTTTGAAGATGTAACAGATAATTAAACGAATCTGCACATCATGAGAGAATTTGATTGTCAGAATTGTAACAAAACATGAAACAGAGGAGGAAAGGTAAGCTTTTGTTATAGCCAGTCAACCTAACGGTGCATACCTGTTCGTTTTTACAAGGTGTATCCTGAATCTATGAAGGGTTAAATTTTACAATGGGTAAAGTGTAATCGAGAGGAGGCGGTTCTGTCAATTAATTGTTTGACAGTATAAAGTTAAATACCCTAGGTTAACTAACCCTAAACCCTAACTTCTAGCACTAACCTTACCTACCTTATTCTTGAAACATCCAGATAAACAGTCAGAGATGAATCTGCTGCTAAAAGTTATGAAATGATGCCCTTTTATTTAGCCAACTGAACAACTACAATTGCTAAATAATGCCATTTTCTACGTATCACCATCTGGATGTGAGGTCATGAATAAATGAACTCAGACAGTTGACTTTATCACAAAAACATTTCAAAAGGTTATCGTCCTATCTTTTGGGTCTGCGTTATTTGTATAAAATCTGGAAGCAGGCTATCATTTTTATCAGATGAACTTTGCATCTAATTCATAGAAGAATATTTTTAATATTCACAAATACTTGTGGCAAAAGGCGTTGATCACAAAATATTTACGATACAACTGTTTTAACTAGAGTTAATAAAATGTAGATATTCATTTGTTATAAACTTCTACACTTTGGCTTCTGAAACGACTGTTCAAGAATGCAGGGTAGATTACCACCGCTTGTTGTTCCATCGAAATGCGTAACATTAATACAAAAAAGTTTGACTCTTACATTTTTCTAATCTATGTTCTGTTTGTTGATACCTTTGCTCAGTTAACTTAATTTATTTTTTTTGTAGTTATGTTTCAGGCAATATGGCTCTGATATTTTAGTTCACTTCTGACTATACTCTACCTGCGAAGAAATCCTATACAAACCCCTCCATCGCTCTTTTGTGCATGCTGCTCTTGTAAATACGTCTCCGTTACCTATTCCACTAGAACTGCTTTTTACATTTTATGCTTTTGGACAGTTTCTACATCTGTGACTTCTGTTCACCAACTTTTCTCTCCTCTCTTGTCGTACGCCTATGGCTAGTATATTTTCTCAGTCATGCTCTCAATTCTTGTAGTTTTGACTGTTTGCTATGTATTCTTGAATAGGCCCCTACTATTACCTCGTTGTCAGTCACGTTTTGACACGTTCTACATCTAACGATTAATATTTAATGTTTAACGATGCTCTAAACAGTTACAAATAAATTGGTTAAACTGTTCAAACTGTCAACATAAATTGACCGCGTACAACTTACCTTCGTGATGTTCATCCACCACAACAATTGGAACAGCAGCCTTATGTTGAAGTATTCTTGATTTTTCGTAGAACATGACGAAGAGTTGATAAGGAACAAATACTCCTAACAGAAATGCTACCACGATCAGTTTTTTTGAGCACTTGCTTCTCTTGAGCCAATGTTGCATTTTGGCAGGTCGAAGAAAACAGAGAAATATTGCCACCAAGAGGCAATAATTCGTACTGAATACCTGAATGTCGTACCTTAACAACAATCTAGAACTATTCTTTTTGTATATCAGAGCACAAAAAGTAAGTGTTCGCAGGAGAAGTTGTGAGCTTCGCTTATACGACTCAATTGTAGCTTTACTGACATGCCAGTCCTTCCTTCCACTTGTTTGTGATGGCCAGTAGGTCTTCTAGGTGCTTCAACAAGATGTACACATAAGACTGTTTTATCCACGTTTCTGATCTATTTATAAAAGAATGCCATACATGAACTGACTTTGCATACGATACAGGAAATTCCTTGCGTTATCAAACTGACCCTTTTAACAGAGCTGTGAGATAGATGACTTCATCTGCTTACTATCTCACCCTCTCCTGTTATGATAAGTAAATCCAATATCACAACGATTTTATCTGCGAAATAGTCTCCTTTACTGCTCTCTTGAGTATTTCATGCTATTGTCGTCTAAAGTTCTTCAACAAATAGTATTACAAACCATCTCCTTATTTGACGAGCTCCCTGTACAATGTAAACTTTGAATGAACTCTCTACATCTCCAACCTGTTGACCACATTTCCCCCTGCTCTTTGAAGGCATGTTTTCCTCTTAAGACACAAATATTACAAAGGCAGTTGTCTCCATCGTCAAACGCACCAGTGTTTACAAACTGAGGCTAAAATACCGCCTTAGCTATTTTGACAGTAATATTGTTTCTGATTAAATGAAGACCACGAGAAGTTTTAAAGAAGACCTGTTAAAAAGATAAAGCGCACATTCTTGCTTTTTTCTCATTTTTACATCGGCTGGCTTTCTTGAGCACAGCTGCCTACCACAATGTGCAAGGATGTAATTTTCTTCCTTTGAGACACGTTAGCTTTGGCTACTGTAAAGGACGGTGATTGATTCTGCCGATCTGTGAGAACCTATAGATAATGAAATGGGGTCACTGTCTTCGTGTATTAAAGACTGATAAGCAGATGTCTGGGATCTTTTATGTAAGTTGAAGAGAACAAAATATGAATTTTATTTCCATGTAATCAACAATGCAATACAAATGGAACAAAGGTTGGCGGATAAAACTGGCTGACATGTTTATTTTTATGTGAATGGAGGATTGTAAGTTATTGCGTTGCAATTAAAATTAATCGACAAGCTTTTTGATCTCCTGTTAAAGCCGTGATTTCGTTGACAACTTGTGTATATTCAATGAAGAAGAGGAGCTGAGAAATTTACTCTATTTGTATTCTTATTGAAAACAACATTGATATGAAGGGTGTTACTAGACTAACATCCTTAGCGTCACAGCGTCAACATCCAAACTTCATCTATCTACCGTAGAGCGGAATCATCACATACATTCAAACACGAAAACGTCAGGGGAATAAGCAGGAGAAAGATAAAAGTCGAGTGTTATCAATTATACTGTTTCACTGGCCCTGGGGCAGTACTGTTATTCCTAAAGGTCATCAAAGGTTACAAAGTTTGACCTCTGCAAGTTGATAGAGCGTTTGAAATTCAATGAGTATAAATTCTCCAAGAATGGCCGTCATTGTGACCCGTAGATCTAACAAGGGAGGCTGCACAAGGGTCGCGACTGCCTGCAAAACTGATCTCTGAATTTTGCCCCTCCTCAGGCATTAACGACAGTGACGTTACCTCTAGAATTGTCCGGGTCTAAGAGGAGGTTCAGCTTCAAACAGGGATCACAGCTGATTACATATACATGCTCTTTCTGAGTATAATTCAAATACAGCATATTTTCCCCCCTTGTCCCCCATCTCCCGGTGTAAGAAGCTACTGGGCTTGCAACATAAAGCTATGATTACGGTATAACATAGGCAAGTGAGTATATACCATGTTGTTAGTGATTAAAGGCCATGCACCTTACAATGTTATAATACGTATGCAGTTAAATCGGATTTTACCGTACTCTGATTACATGAACAGTCACAATTTAACCCGCACGATAGAGATAGTGCTGTTACAGAATGGAGAAATGGGGAAAGGGACAGTAGAGTCTGCATCATTTTGTAATTATTTTAAAACAATTTTGTCCATTGTGAAGCAAACAAGCATCCAAATTTGAAACTGCAAACAGTTTGTATTTCGTTTACACTCTAGCAGTGAAGTGAACGACTTTCTGAACATAATCCTATTCGCATACAGCAAAAATTTGGCATCAGACCTGGATTGTGATGAGTTAACAAAGGAAAAAATTTTAGCAGACGAATTCTGCAACAACCTGTCTATGTAGGTCTATTACGTCTGAAATAACAACGAAGGTGTCATTTTCACGTGAGTGCAAATAAAATTTAGTAACAACGGAAACATCCAGTGTCCCTTCTGCCTATCACTGTTCTGTGGTGAGGTGAAGTTTCAATAAGAATGGACGATGATGGATGCAGTTTTGAACCATAAACCCTGATCCTGACCCTGACGACAAACAGGAGATTAGTTGAGGAAGCTTCCATCCTGCTGTAATGGGTTAATCACAAGTCGTAAATATTAACTCTCCGAAAATTTGTAACTCTAGCAAAAGATCCCTGTTGTGACAAAGTTTTCTTATGGAACAGAAAATTGTTAGCACTTTATTCACAGAAAAAAGGCTGAAGTAACACGGTAAATTTAGTAACGTCCAGTTCGTGCTGATTGGATAAAATGACTCGTTAAATTTAAATAACAGATGAAATGTCCTGCTGATTCTAAATTTTGAAATTTTAATCCTCGTGTGTAATGTATTTACTAGTGTTAAAAGAATTCACTGTCAATTAAGTGTGAGCAAACAACTTTAGTCAAAAGCTGGATCGTGTAGTTGAGGGCATTAAATCACCAGGAAAACGACATAAAAAGTGATAAAGTGATAATGGGATGCTGAAGCTAGTTCTGTACTTCAGGCCCAACAAGTTTTGGTAACTTCCTTTTGTAAGATTATTCGACCGAGTCAAAATTGATTAGGTAAAAAATCTCATTTATTTGAAATGGAGTCTCATATTAGCCTGGTTCTCGATTGGTAGACGCAACAAATGTAGTTAAGGAGCGTTGCCAATAGAAATTGTACTTCTATGGTGTTAACAAGGTACATGAGCCTAAAGTTCAGTTATGATGTTGTGCAGATCAGAAATCATTACGTGACAGCATCGCGTAGATTCTGGGGGGACAGGGAGATTCGTCCCCCTCACATTTCAAGGTGCGGGAACAACATCTGCTTTATACCCTCAGAAATGTCAAATTGTCCACATTTAATAATTTCGTCCCGCCCCCAAATTGTTACAGCGATCTGCGCCCATGTGTGACAGTATTTTAACATCGCGTCGCTTTTACTATTGTTTGGGCATGGGATTGATGCCCATGTTTACATTAGCATCGATAAACAACAGGGTGGGTATGAAAGCCACTTCGTGGTATTGTAGTTGAATTTAAGAAACTGTAGCTTGCGTACCGTTTCCTTACGTTTCCTGTTCAAGCTGCATCAAGCAGTTGTCCGCCCTCGTTTTAATGATGAGACTATGAATGAAGAAGTTGCACGCCCATACAATTATCGCCCGCTTTTAAAATCATCGATTGCTTGCTATACAGAGATCGACCAGTTTTGCTCCAGTGATTTATGAAAGAATAGTCAAGTCCCTAGATTGATGAAAAACTTAGATCAAAGTTATTTATTTCCTGAAATTTTGAGCAGCGCTTAACGCTTGCATCCTTAAAAATTTCACAGCCTACTATCCGCACTATCTTACAGCTCCCTCCCCTTTTTTTTCTGTAGTGGCATACTCGATTTCGAGCGTAGCCTATTACCCAGCCAGAGTGAGCAATGTCCTGGGGAGAGAGCACATTTACAGGGGTGGTCTCCCGTTGCCTTCCCCAACCGATAGTCTTTAAATCGGGCTAGGCGGGACTCGAACCCACAAAATCTGGCATGTGAGTCCGACTCCTTAACCACTAGACGACGGCGGCTCTATCCCTCCCTTACTTATTCCTATTTAGTTGATTAAATCTTTTTTAGATAACAATTCATTATCAGCAAGGCACCATTAATATTTAAAGGTACGGCAAGCTGTCCAACTGTAATAGTACAGCTTGGTTGAAACGGGTTCTTTAGATCCGAAACGAACTAAAGATTCGAAAAATTCGAACAGCCCTCAAGCATCCGCAATCTATTATTTTACATAAATCTTAGTCTATAAATAACACAAGCCAAACTATCTGAAAATCATACACCATCTGACCTACAAGCGGCATATCACTGGATGTCGATGTCCACCGTTAGATGATTATGGGCTGATATGGTTTGAAAAGTTACCTTTGATATCGCAGAGTCACCATGGTTCATTATATTGATCAGCAAGCCGTGATTGCTTGGGTTCCAGCTTCGAATCCCGGTGGTAAAATGTTCATTTCTGACAGGAAAAAAGCATGTGTATTCTCCGGCGAAATTTAAGACGAACGGTAAATTTTGCATCGTAGAATTTAGAAATCTAAGCAAATTGTAAAACTCATCGAGATGAATAAATTTTTGAGTGAAGTGATGAGACGCCAACTCTTACATATTGGGATTTTACGTTGCCTTTCCAATAAACCGAAAAGCCTTCATCAGTCAACAGCCCAATTGTATTCATTCATGGTGATCTAGACTAGAGGTCTAATTTAAGGACGATTTATAAATGTGTTTTATTATTTGAGGTATAAAATATGTTTTTTCTTCATATGAGTTCCGTTAAAGTTTAGATTTAAACATTGTATTTAAATCTAGGTATGAAACAAGCGGACCTTATGAAGTCATCCTGTTTGCTACCACTTACAAGTGAGAGACTTAGGTTTCAACAATTTTAAAAAAACAATGACAGACAAATTTGTTGGGGCTCAAATGATACTCCAGTGGCTATGCTTATAATTTTGAAACACCAAATTCTGCTCTGACCAATTTTATAATCTTACATATCTAAAATTGGTTAAAACATTATCCCGTACATGTAGCCCTGCAGTACATTCAGGTCGTTCACTTCTGTAGCATACAGGCATGTAGTGGAATCACTCTACAGCGCTTAAAGTACATAACAGAAGTCGAGCAATTAACATGTTTAAACAGACAGTACTCGTTGCTGTTTACAGTACTTTATATAGCTTTAATGACATAGTGCAATCACTCAGAATATCCTGCATTATAATGCCTAATACGATTCTAAGCAAAACTCTCAAACATGATTTTCCTTATCAAAGTTTCTAAAATGTCTCGGCTGTCTGGTTATAAGTGCTCTCCCTATTTCATCATATGGAAGTGTAGAATAGGCACACACAAGATTTAGGGTAACAAAAAATTCCAAGGAGAGGTTGGCATTTTGCCAGATTTCTTCTGCATGTAAGTACTGCGAACATATTATCGGGTATATACTTAATTTTTTTAATTCTATAGCAGACCGCAGATTGTCTGAAAAATAGAAAGGAGACCACCACATTGGAATTTTTGAAGAGTTGAAAAACCACTGTGTTGCAGGAATGTGTTATGATTTTTTCCCATGATTAATTCAATGCGACAAACCAGTTTTTAACTATGCACGAGGAGACAGTGGGACTCAACAACGAGGGGAATGAAGAGTTAGACAACTACAGTTTAAATTTAACAGATAACATGGTTGGATTTAATGAAATGCTCGATAATAGGTGTGATTAGAAACCAAGCAACCTTGCTTTCACAAACAATGTCCGGATTAAATATTTATAGTTAGGTATTCTACTGTGATGGCTGCATCGAACTAACCCTTCAATCTCTAACCATGTATCATTACTTAAGCTGCATGGTTGTGATATTATCTTCTTGGATGTAACTATAAAAATAACCCTAAACAAGTAAACAGCACAGCTTTAAAAAAACATGAAGGCCGATGCGATATTGGAGAGATGAGAGGTCGATCACTACGACCACAAAATCTCATGCTTCTTAGTAAAACACGAAACGTAAATGGCTCTCGGTATTCTCCTTTAGCAAGTCAAAAGATAATAGGGATTAATGACGTCATAACTTGAATGTATTACTTAAAGCGTTGCAATTTGAATAACTATGCCTCAGACAGTGCCATACTTTTATTGAGATTTGTAACAGCTTCGGGGAATATGAAGACTTTCTGTAAAATCGGTATTTTCTCACTTTCCCCCTCTTAGACGGAAATGGTACGTTAGACAGCTGATACATAACCAGCAGAATATGGCCACGACCCAGCTTACAAGTTAGCCGTGCCATTTTTTTATCGTATGCTCTAAAGAATATCTCAGTTCCCTGTTTTCTTTAGAATTTCAACTCAAATGAATTGCATCCTGGAAAAAGTTTTCCGAGTATACTACATAGCGGACAACATTTTTGTCTAAAAAAAGAAGGAAAAAATTACAGCAATCTTCATCACTTTGTGTCAGTAGCAAAATGTCATGAACTAGTCCTCAATTCAGCCAAGTATGAAATCAAGAAAAACATTCATTTTTTGGTGATAAGTACCCTGCTGAAAGCATACATGTAGACCCTAGAAAAGTCCAGAATTTGCAAGAAATTGCAGTACTTAGAAACAAACACGAGCTTCGGCAGTACTGAGGTCTCACAGTATATATGCCCAAAACTTTATACAAGACTATTGCAGTGGCGGCTCGTGCCAAAGGGCAAGGGGACATTGCCCCCAAAATATTTACATCAAAAGGTGTTTTTTAATGCTTGTACTGTAAGAATATTATCTGCTTCACATATCAAGTTTCTTCGTCATTTTGTCTCTTTGTAATTTAATGTCATTTGGCTTCAGACAAGTTATGTTTAGTTGGGTCTTTTATTAGGCTACTAAAGCTTTAAAGTTGTTGCTCTCGCCAAGTAAAGTTGCCGGTCTTGGTAGATCAGCATTTTAGTCTGAAAGAGAGGGTAATTTTTTTCTTGGTCAAGATAAGACCGAATTTAGTTCGGCCGCTTTTGCATGACATTGCGCATTCTTGCCCTTTGATCTTAACCAAATGGTTGAGTTGCCGAACATTGCTTTCAATGATAGAATGGGTCAGAATTTCAGTTCACCCATTTTAACAACATCAACTTCGATCTAGGCTAGAGCTAAATATTGCACCATGCTAAAAATGAATACTATCAAGTCCTTACTTGATCGTCCATTTTCGAAAATGAGCACCGATGAAAACTTAGAGTCAAATGTTTAGGACCTGACCAGCCAGGTATTTCTTCTTCAGTATAATACTCATTATACGAATGGATGAGGGCTTACTCTTTCCCCCAATTGTTGTTTAGAGAACAACTTATGGAGGAAGGATGGATTCATGTAGACCTAAATGACTGGAAGCATTTGTCTGATAGAGTTCAAACGCGCATGAAGAGTTGCTCTCACATTGACAATAGCCTTTACCTGACATTTCTAGGGGCGACTGACATAAAGTTACAGCTTAGCAAAGCTTATAACGCCCACATTGTAAGTCACAACCAGGAAGTTGACACTAACCGATACGTATTATCTTGAACCGTCGATTGCATAGTTTTTGCGGCGCTTTTGAGCTTGTATTGAAGGCCATTACAAAAAAGAAGACTCGGACATCCCAGGTTTTTTGTCCCGGACGTGCCAACTCTATGGCCCAGCTAGATTCTGTCTTGAAGTAACACTTGGACTCTGCCTCAGTGTTCAAAGCAACTTTAAAAACCATTCAGAAATCATTGTTAGATGTTATGCTTGACGTTACCCACTGTAATATTCGAATGGAAATCGAGTAGTGCATGTTTCTAGCAGTGATAGCCAACGTTGCGACTGTTGTATCGAGTGAACTTCAAAACGTGATTGTTGCCAGGCATCGTGTTGGCAATGAAGTTGAGGTGATAATTTAGTCAATTTAGTCAGTTTCTCGTGTCTAGAGAGTCTGTTACTTAAGGCTTTAGACAAAGAATAACTGATTGTTCAATGTTATGACGGTGCCATGTGGTGAAAGCATAGAGGACTTTTTTCTTAAAGACGGACCTAATAATTGAATGATATTCAATAGTATGTCAGGGTTTGAAGGGGGCACTTTTGCTTCTATTGGCCAATCTCTAAGCCTTGGTCATGATTGTATCAATCCATTAGTGAATGAATTAAAACTGTTCACGTGTGATACTATACAATCAATATTATCAATTCCACTTATTACTTGAAAATCTGGTGTAAGCCTCAAAGATTTATAGTTAAGGGCGTTACTCACAAACCCCGTTCCCCTCCAAAGCACAGTCATGTTAATTTCTTGCTGTAAATGATAATTCACAGTTTGGTTTTCTCCAATCATTGTAAATTCTTTCATTTTCTTTTTCCCGTGTTTGTAGGTACTTTAGTCAATTTTATTTAAGATCTGTAATATATATGGTTCCTGAAAACTTTGCATCTGAAAACATGACCTTAGGGGGTGGAGAGGGGTAGTGCAATGAAGTAGCGGAAACTTTTTCAATGGGGAAGCCTACCCCACCTCTGATGGTATCTGACTGGAGTATTTTTCGCTGCCAAATTGAAGTAGTTCTGAATTCTTGGTCAGAAGATACGTGCAAGGGAGGTGTTACCCTATCCCAAGAAGTTTAATATAGCCTCAATGAAAACCTCGATTTTCATACCACTAGCCACCACTGGACTATAGTGTTACGTCTTCGTAATTTATTTCGTAAAGGATTATATTTCATATGAGAATCACGTCATAAACAAGCATTTAAGCAGCTCAGGGGAAAAGTACCAGAAAACTCTTTGCTGTATTACTGCGAGCCAGCCAAGCAAATGTTTACAGTGCAAGGCATCAGTGGCTTGGTACGGCATGTTACTTACACAACCAGAAGACCAAAGTGTGCTGACACCAATATCATATACAAGCAAATGTGTAGCACTAACGGAACATATCTATGCTTGTAACGAGAAGGGACGTTTTGCTATAATATTAGAAACCAAGCGTGTTAATACATTTACTTTCTGATACTGCCCTATTGTCTTATTATGTCAACGCCCTTTAAGAATGATTACCCTTAAAGCATGGCTTATTCAGTATAGTGTCACACTTCTGCCAACATTGGATCGCCACCTGAATCCCGACCTCTAAAATCTAACCACCCACAGATCACATCTATCAAGCCTCGGGAGCACATCAAGTAATTCATCAAACCAAGACATACACTGAAGCCCACAACAAGCCATCAAGTCCATCGAGAAGCACTTGCTGAAATGTATACTTGTTCAGGTAGAAAACTTCCCTCACCCAATAGACACGGAGATAGTTAACTGATCTATAGAGTGTAGAATTAAGATGATCTTCATATGTTCGAATAAGTTGCTTATTCTGTTTTTAATATGCATTTTGAAAAGAGAAAACTCAGTTTATTTAATGAGTATAGCTAACCAACTTTCTTATCACATGCTGTTCACCACAATTACGGTACGGACCATTATGAAGAGGAGAATACTCTTGGGTATCACTAGGGGGAACAGCTGTTTGCTTATTCGACAATAACAAACTACTGCCATCTAAAGTAGTTCTTTCATACTTCGGTCGATCTGTAAAAGCAAAGGGCATGTAAGGGACAAAACAACGATTTCTGAACGGTGTCACTATTACTCAAACCAAAAACACGATTTTGCAACCAGTGAGTCCACACAATTTTCACATATTTGTGAAATAGCCTATATACGTAATAAAGAATATCATCAAAAATATAAACTGGCTGTTGACATCGAAAGTTGAACTTACGAAATGCAACAACCATGTTGACTTGGCCACCAACGTGTGCTTCCAAAGAAGCGACCATGAGAAAGACAGAGCATCGTTGTTCTGCAAGGGGAGGAAGATTGATGAATTTAAGAGTTGCTGTAATGTTATGGACCTACGAGACAATCTGCATGTTGCAACAGACCTCCGCATTTTAAACATGGCTTTCGCAAAGAAAAATTATCACTTTTATTCCTGATGATAATCTATGATTGTGCAAATGAAGCAGTGAAGATCAGTATCATTGTAGCAAGAAGGCCGTAGTAAGGGCACAGATAGTGTTGGTCGTTGATAAGGGACTTTTTTACCTGGCGGAATCAACTTCAAGAATAACGGGCTTCTAATCATCCTTACCAGGTTATTATGTAGTATCGTAGAACAGTTAGAAGCAATTCGTACGGACACCATGTAGATATTTCAAAGGATAATTTCGTGGTTCTATTTTACAATTTTGGATGCAAAACAAGCCAGCTGTGTAATAACGATGTGGTTATTCCTCTCCTGCAAGGCTAAAACTTTTCGAATAAGACAATAACCTAGTTTATTGCTTGTTTTGTATGCCGAAGAAGTGTCTTATTGCACGATCAGCTGTTTACGAATTAGATGAAATCCAAGAAACGTGATCTCCCAAACTGTCCAACGTGTCTTTCAGCATAATTATGGGCTGGACAGATCTTTGGTATATTCGTGAGGCAGAAATGGCCAAGAGTCTTCCCAATAGATCGGGGGGAGGGGGGTATAAAACCTGAACATGGTGTAGAAAAGTTGATAAATCATTTACAGTTGATTGGATTTTACCGTCAAAGTCCTTACAAGACCAACTGGTCAATAGGCTACAATACAAATTGGATCGATACTGATATCAAATACTTTCTGTCATCATAAAATGGCTTATCATAGATAACACTTGCCAGCTTTTCAAGTTAATGGCATAAACAGCTTGGTTTATTGAGAAAATTTTACTTAAGCTGTCAGTTCCCGCTGACTACAAACAGCAGTAATTGAATGCATCGGACACTTAGTAAACGTAGTAAACTCACAATTTGGAAAAGTGTCCCTTAGAGAGAACATTCCAGCTATGCTCCCCTAACACGTATTCTAGCAGTTCTTTTTAATTTTCCATATCGTCTGCATATTACAGGAATGTAGAACAATCATTCTTCGATGTTTTAAGTAACAAGCAATAAATGGCACAAAAGTTAAGAAGTGAACATTGTTTAGCTAGGCAATGCTTGTTATTTACAACATTTTATATTGTTTTGGTGACATAGTGTATACTATCTACATATCTACATTTTGGGACATCAATACGCTGTTGCATTTCTTTGCATGTATGTTGTAATGTATAGATGTGTTTGTTCCGTAACTACCCTACTGTTATGATTAGTGTTAGCCTCGTTTTCATTTATCATTTGGTTTTGTTTACTTCCGTTTCGTTTTTCTAGAATCTGCTTTTGTTTTCTAGATCTAGGTCGATAAATTATTATTTTAGGTCGCACAACTTTTGCCGCATTAAATAATAGTTCACTACATGTTATACTTACTTTCGTTTTAAGTTTAAGTTATCCTATTGTATTCTTTATAGATCAGGATGGTTGTTTGTTTTCGCCATACTTATATTTTTAATTCTCTAGGTCGCAATTACCAATAGGGGAGGCTATATGTAATGGGAATGACACAGATTTAAACTAACAATTAAACAATAGTAAACTAACACGAATCTACTAACACCATCCGGATTCTTTACTATCTAATCACACTTTGATTGGCTTTAATAGTTTAATATAAATGTTTGTTCACTGTATTGTTATTTGTGTATGTGTGTGTGTATGTGTGGCAGACCTTTGAGATCTATGAGCGCTGTCATAGGTCTCAGATAAATATATCGAGGAAAAAGTGATTATACAATCTATGCTTGTGGATAATCTGCAAGAGCTTCCAGCGAGTTCCCTTAGAGCGGCCACAAGTAGAGAGAGAGACGCTCATTCCACGTTGTTACATTTTCTTCAATGCCTGCACAGCATGATTTGCCTCAAAAGTATATGACAAAGTTTAGGTAGTTGGTTTTCAAGTTGCTTCTATATTTGGGAGAGTAGAATAAACACAAACACGCCCAACGTGGCAAAGGTTTTACGACAGTAAATATTGCAGGGAGAGGTCGGGTTTTGCGAGATATCTGTAGATATATTTGTGCTTGTAAAATGTACGATGATGCAATTTTTCCTGATGAAAAGTAGGGCTTCTGAGATTCTGTCTATTTGCAAAGCAATTATTTCCTAGCGTTTATGTGAACTGGTTCCTGAGAGTCCAGGTGACAGGTAGACCTATCCTTTCCTATGATACGGAAGCGGCCACTTGAATGAATTTTAGCACAGTTTGAGATTCTTAGCAAGTGCTACCCTAAAGAAGAGTCACATTGCTTCATATGTTTTTGGTTCTTGAAACTCTTTCTTTGTAGGAGCTAATCATCTTCTTCTACGGGCATCTCCTTGTCTTCAAGGGTCGACGGTGTGGATTTGACATCTCTACCTCGTTTTGTTCATTGCATCCTCCTTCTTCAGTTCAATCTCCTTCACATCTTCCTGGTGGCAGTCTCTCACTCGTCATCTTGGTCGTTCCCTCTTCCTTTTTCCTATTTCCAACCTCTCCACTCTTTTTCCAACGTATCCATCTTCTTTTTGTCGCACCTGTCTGAACCATCGTAGACGGCTTTCCCTGAGTTTGTCCTGCAGCTTGTGTAGTTTGAGCTTCCTTCTGACGTCCTCGTTCCTGATTTTGTGCCCTCTCGTTATGCCCACAGTGTACAGCAACATTTTCAACTCCGCAACCTCCAGCCTTCTCTCTTGGCCCTTCGTAATTGCTGTTGCCTCCATTCTATACATTAGAGCTCGTCTCACTACGGTATTATGGACTTTTCCTTTCAATTTAAAATTGACTTTTTTGTCACACAACACAATGGTAACCTTCTTCCACCTGCTCCATCCGGCCTATATCCTCCTTGCCACTTCTTTTTCTGCTCTTCCATCCTCTTGTACCGTGGAACCAAAATACTTAAATGTCTTCACACGTGGCACCGTTGCTTCACCTAGGTGGAGTGGTCCTTCCTTCTGTGTTCCACATCCCGTATTTAGGTATTCTGTTTTCGATCTGCTCACTTTCATGTCTCTTTTCTTTTCAGCGCTCTTGTCCACTGCTTCAGCATTTGCTCGACTTCATCCCTACTTTCCGTGAATAGTACAACATCATCTGCATACATAATATTCCACTGTGTTTCTCTTCGTACATCATTGGTAAGGCAATCCATTATTACTGCGAAGAGGGACGGGCTAAGAGTCGATCCCTGATGAACACCCACACACACTTCAAACTTTACTGGTGCCCATCGAAAATCTTACTTGCGTAGAGGTGTCTCTGTACATGTCCTGAAGTAGATAGGTGTAATTTTCTTACACACTCTTCGGGCGTAGGCAGCTCCACCCCTGTTCTCTGGGTGCCCTATCAAAAGCCTTCTAGAGATCGATATAAAGACGCAGTGAAGCTCTTGTAGACCTTTTCTGTACTTCTCCATGAGGAGTCTTAGCGTATAACTGGCATCAGTGGTTTCTCTTCCTGCTCTTCTCTTAAGTTCACCATATTTTGCAGTCTTCTGTCGATTATTCTTTCCCAGATCTTCATTGTGTTAGACTTTATGCCTCTGTAGTTGTTACAGTTTGCAGTTGAATATCTCTTTTTTATTGAGTACTAGAATCAGGGTACTGTTCCTCCACTCCTCTGGCATTTCTTCAGTATCAATAATGTTATTAAACATCTCTTTCAGTAGCTCCACATACGCAACCGAGGTATTTTCAAACCTCCACCGGAATGTTGTCCTGTCCAACTGCTTTGCCGTACCTCATCTTCTATAGTGCCATCTTGACCTCTTTACTCGTAAATGGTTTTATGGCTTCTTCTTGATCCGTTGGTACAGTCCTAATCTCCCTTTCGTCCTCAACGTTCATCAGGATGTGAAATTAGTTCTTCCCTCTATTTGTATAACTTCATCATTGATCAGAGTTCTTTCAGATTCGTCTTTAATGGTCTTCGTTTGATATGTATCTTTGTACTGATTGTTCTTGGTTTCGCTATTCTCATTGTGTTCTTAAAGCCTTCTTCTTTTTGATTCAGGCTATCGTATAGGTCCTTGTAAGCTTCCGCCTTAGCCTTAGTTACTGACCTTTTTCGCTGCTTTGTCCGCTACTCTAAAGTCACTGTTGGTTTCCTCGGTCAGTTTGAGAACTCTCGCCCTGTTGCACTCTCTCTTCGTTCTCACCGTCTCCCATACTTCCTGATTCCATCACCACTTTCTTATTTCCCGATGATACACCCCAGGTGTCGTTTGCTACTTTCCTGATCGTTGTGCTAATTGTGTCGCAGCCCGTTTGGCTTGCTTTCTAGCTCGTTTTTGACTTTCCCGACAAACTCATTTCTACATGCCCTGTATTGCAGTCACTAGCATTATGTTTTATTTATGGCTTTCTGTTGTCTCACTTTCGCTATTTTTATCTTCTCCCTACACACTACCGGTCTGTGCTGCTTGACTGCGCTTTCACCAAGTAATACTTTGCAGTCAATCAATCAGTCAATCTGTATTCCGGTGTTGCCACTTGGGTACGTAATTATATGTTCCTTTCTCTTCTTGAAATAGGTATTAACAAGAGCCAACCCTCCTGTTTGAGCACAATCAACAATGCGGTCACAGTCTTCATTTCTCACTCCAACAACATTTTTACCCATGCAGTCACTCGCACCATCATTGCCTTCTCCCACGAGTCCTTTTAGGTCGCCCCCTATCCACAGCAAGCCCACCTCCGATGTGTCCCGTATCATCCCACCGAGACTGTCCCAGAACTGTTCCTTCATCTCTTCCTCGAATGCTGTATGAGACGCATACGCGCTTATGATATTACACTGCTTTTCACTTGCACCTTCACTCTTATCACCCTATCCGACACTCGTCGCACCTCCAACATTCCCTTCTTTATCTCCGGATCCAGTACGGCCCCTACTCCGCTTCACGTTGCCTCTACTGTAATTGTAGGAGCTAATGCTTGACAAATAAATAAAAGAAATGTGTTTTGTAATTCTGTCAACTAGCATCAAAGTCGTGTGGCCAGCTAATCCTTTTCGATCGATTGAAAAGCTTCGACAAAACGAAATTCGCCTTACATATTTTCAAATTTTGCAGTACCAACAATCTGTTTAAGTATTACTAGTTAGTTGGACAAACTAAAGATGAACAGTGCGTGATTGATTTATATGTAGCACCAATATACCGTCCATGGCTTGTTTTTGACCTCAGCCTGTCTTCAGCCTCGTGGCGACTAAATAGCAGCCTTCATCATCGGCTGTATTAGCAGGTTTTGTGAGTATCAAGCGCATTACTTGAATGTCTTCCGATATTTTCATCTTTAAGAAGCTCTTAAAAGTTGGATAAGAAGATGAATATCATGTAAACAAGTCTTCTTTCGTAATGCAAGCTTTCCAGATATGAACAGAGGGGTTAAACATAGTACCTTATTGCCATCTTTTGTACATCTTCTTTACAATCCATTTCTTTCTCAATATCCTCTTTACTAAAATACTTACTTAGTAGAGCTCATAGTTAGGGATTACCTGAAAAACATAGTCCCTTGAGCCTCTCCATAATGTAGGATTTAACTACGACAATGCGCTCAAAATACACTTGACATGGATTATGTCTCGGACAAATAGGATCTGTCTAAACTCTGCCCGTTGCTCGACACAACCTGGTGAGCTCAGGTTCTTCTCATATCATATGGTGCACTATGATGTCATTAAGCAACGATAATTTTATGTCTGAAGCGGTTAAGTGTTTGTACGAAAGCGTAAGCAACAAGCGGCTGCTAGTTTTCTTGTGCTTTTAAAAGTTTTCGGATTATTTGTAAGTAACTCTGAACATTATTAATAGAAGGTAAAGGCCAAAGCTGGCAGAGAATGTATGGGATTGATCTCTACTCTAATTGTTCTTCTATTCACCTGCAGCCAATCATCATGAATGCATACCTCCCTCTATTGCGCCCGAAGTATAATAGTTTTTGCACCATCCACCTTTTTCACTGACCTTGATTTGACTTCACATCTCGAAGCACAAACTAGCATATTGGTAAATACCAAATCCCTTCTCTCTGAAGTTATTGCTTACGTCCAATAAAAATTTTGGAATATCTAGTGAAACCATTAATACCAAGACCAAGGAAACTGCGTGGGATAGAATCTAAACTAATTTTCCCTCATGACTTTCGTAATGTCAGACACTTTGAAAAACGTTTTACTACCACCACCAATATTACGTGTTGTACTGTACTGTAGTACTAAGATTGCCTGATCCCCGAAATATCTGTGTTTTATTAATAGTGATTATACGGTCTGCAGTATCATCAACTCCTTGTGAGAGGCCTATGACATCCTATATCAGGTGGATATTTTATCTCTGTTTTGTGTCTCTCACTTTCATGTATTTGTATATATCTATCACCATGAAATGATTTTTGTAGTTAAATGATGATGTAATCTACCTTGATTAAATATCAAGTATAGCTTTAGCTATTTCAATTTCTGTACAACGAGGAGATAAATTGGGATAAATATTACAATATTGTGTATTTTATTTTATCACTGCTAAATTTAGAATGGCGTACTTTTTCTTTTAAAGTTATACCTCCAAGCAAAAATAGAATAGTGTATGTTTGATAAAAGTATATGATTTGTCGATAATGTCTATTCTGTTATTGGCAGGATATTTTTAATTGATCTGACACGTGTAGCCTTTGTGACACTTCATCTCCCATTTCCTAATGTGATTTTTCATGCCAAATTTCACTCTAGAATGAAGAAGAGGAAGTTGAATTCTGATTCTTCTCCTATTCTGATATCTTGAAGCTTTCAGCAGAGGGAAGGTTACTGTCACTGTAGTGACTAAAATGTCATATCTATTGTTTTCTTATCAATTATTGATAGAATAAAGGACATACGGCACAACAAGGGTCCTTGAAGTACACCTTTCTACGATATATGAGACAAGGCGGTTGAGATAGACCTATTTATCATTGTATGTTAAGTAACTTTGGCAGAACTCAATAAACATGAAATGCATGTGGCGCTGGCGGGGGTCGAAACCACGATCTCTCACACCGGATCTGTCGACTCAAACACTGCGTCAAATAGTGAAATAGTTAAGCCGACAATTCGGGAAGTCGATTCCGAATTCTCATCACCACCAGGCACCTTTTTTTCTCGCTTCGCTATTAGTGCCATATATATATACATATATATACATATATGCATATATGCATTGCTCACTGTGCTTGCGCAGTTTGAGCACTCTGGCGTGGTACCATATGAATTCTTTAAATTGCTTTGTAGCAGCTTTGCTAGTTGCATAACTAGGATTCAGTCTCAACACTCTGTTCTGCACTGATGAGCCCATAAAGGGCAAAACAGTTCTGTCTGCAGGGTCCACTTTGATACCTCATGTTAACACTCATTGAATGTAGCCCAACCCAGCGAGAGGAATATAGTGTAACATTTTACTGTTGCATTGTTTTGGTTCATAACATATAAAGATTCCATCTCTAGGACTAAAACACTTTGCAGTGTATATGCTTAATACTATTTTTGCCATATGTCCCCGCTTTTTAGCAGCACTTATACTTCTCTTGTTAAAACCAGTTTCAGTGTGAGTCATTCTGTTCTAAAAGAGAATATGGAGTTGTCCTCTGACGTCCACATTCTTTGCACACCCTTAGAAAGCTCTAGAGGTGCCCTGGGTTGAGAGCCACTGGTCTACACAGAGTGCCCCCCTTAATTATTTATATGCGAATGCTCTGCTACACCTAAAACAGCGTACACTTATTTATGTCTTTTATTAGATTACAGAGGACACTGCGTGACATGACCCATATGATTTCAGTTCAGATTCTTAAGACTCATGTATGAATATCTCTTTTTTTTCAACGGCTGCAGAGTGTTATGTCACATTTATCTCTGGGCGTTGATGGTGGAAAAAATTAAGTTGTCTGCAGCGTTATCTTGTATGACAAACTACTGGAAAGTTTAGATGATTTTCAAAAAGTAGTCAAGCAAAACTGTCTCTTTATCACAATTGACTTCACGTTATATCAACCTCGGCACTTAGTCTTCGGTTAGCAATTGGCAATGACGAGTTCAGAAGTCTCAACAGCATCGTAACAACTAAATGGCCAATTTTTTTTTATACTTTAAATGTATATTTTGTCAGAACAGTCATTTTTACTTTCACACAGTTTTAGTCGGCTGTGCTTTTAGATCTTGGGTCAGAGAACACTTGTATTTTTCACATCAGGAATGGTAAATTCACTTATCACACTGTTCTTGTTAGTGTTAACAGGTTGATTAACCTTGAATGTAGTGACTTACTGGTACTGTCTGGTTAAAACAAGTCTTTACAGCTGGAAAACATAGCCCATTTTTTGGACTTATCCTTCGAACAAGCCAACCTATTCCCAAAATACCATGTTCATAATCATACCAACCCGTGAAAGCAATAATTTAAATTTTGTGTTGTTCCCATAAAACAGTAGTTCCACCTTCCTGTGGTTTCATAGTTTAGAGACGTAATTCTGACTCAGCGATCCTTGTGACTCGTGTCGTGCTCGGCAACTTTCCTCGCAGTCAACGTTGGCCCATCCTGATCACTAGTGGCACTAAAATACCGATAACTAACTTATTGAACTTGCTCTTGTGACATCTTAGGCGGGGAGACTGGCAAGGTTTTACAGAGGAAATAGAAAGACATGTGTGAGGATCCCAGCATCTTCAGGAAATGCAATTAGGTTAATAAATTGATAGTAAAGTGATGCGAAACACACCCCTCGTTGCCACTGGAAAAGTTATATACATTGATAGTCTGAGGAAAGTAAAAACCTACTGCCACAGCAGAAAGAGACCGGCAGTGTAGACATCGCAGATCAGCCTCTTGCTTCCGTTAATGAAGGGAGGCGTGACTGATGGATGGTAACTGCGAAAACTCTAGAAAGTCCAGCAGACGTGACTGGATACTCCTTAGGAGATTGGACTGTCGAACCAAGCAAACGATGACGAAATCTTCACTGACCTCAGATGAGGTAGCTTGGAGCATAAGAAATGCGACTCTCATCGCCCAGACCGGAAATGTAGAAACATTAGAAAAAATTCTAGAGGTCATTCAGATTCCACCCAGAAGGCACTGATCTGTCAGCCAGGGAACAGAGTGGGGTGATCCTTTCTACCAGCGGACCTGTAAGGGTATGATAAAACATCTAATACGTCGTGCAATGGAGTGGCTGGCTGACACCTTTATTGGTGCAATTAACAAGGGCTAATGCTGCAACCTCTTTAAAAGAGAGAGGGTGGTGGTTGTTCCAAGACCAGTTAAGCCGGCTGACGACCCTGGTAGTTATAGCCCTGTATCTTAACTCAGTTACCTGCACGAGACCTTTGAGAGAACAATCCTAACTCGTTTGGCATCACTCTTAGAACAAAATGAGCCTCCTCAAGAGCAGGCTGGATCGAGACCGATTAGAGGAACCTCAGAATAAATGCAGATACTAACTTCATTAATGGAGTCTGGCTACGAGTAGAAGCTCAAAACAGTCTCCGCCTTCGTTGATTTATCGGCTGCTTACGACACTGTGTAATGGCCTAAATAGAAGCTGACCAAATCATTTATGATTCTATCCGGACTTGGTCACTAATAACAGGTACAAGTCCTTTCTGTGTAGGACTGGGAGATGAACAGTACAAATTTAGAAAGATAAGGAATGGAGTTTCCTAAGGCTCGGTGGCTACCCCAGCTTTGTTCAAAGTGTACACTGGTGACATAACGGAGAGAGTCTCTAAGACGTTCGGCTTTGCAGATGATTGAGCTGTCGTGGTGCAGCCTACAGATTTTCAGTCACAAGAGGGGATGCTGACAAGGGATATGGAAGATATCGGTTCTTTCTTCCATAGATGCTACCTTCAGATGAACCACCAGATAACTGTGGCACAACGTTAGAAATCCAAGAAACCGTTCTATAAAGTGGCAGCCGCTAACTCTGATATTACTCATTGCTGGCAGCATTGCTGGGCAGAAAACATTTCATGCAGTGGAGAAATTCTCTCCGATCTCAACTAAGAACTACCGGGATTTCGTACAAGTAGCATAGAACAGTGGGTCATTTTCACAGGCTCCGGTGCAAGAATGGGATAATCCTAACGAGCCTACACAAATCGAGACTGGCAGTTTTTCTCTTATGCCCAAGGTATAGTGAAGTGCCCCAAGACATAGACCATCTAGTGCTGCAATGCACTCGTACTTCTATCTCTAGCGGACGTGCATGAGTTCTCGAGTGAGTTAGTTACTTAGTTGATTGGCCGGAGGGAACAGGTATGGAAGTGTAACAGTACACGAAACTGCTACTACAGTTTTGGGCTATTCTTTTCTGTTTGTAATGTAAGACAATTCCACCCTTTACTACTGAGATGGGTTGTATTTCTCTTTCTAGATGACGTCCGGCATCTCCAACATTATTTACACTCTTGTCTCCGTAAAGGGACTCAGCACCTTCACGGTAAACTCTGCAAATAAATCATACAATTCTATTGGTGGAAATGATAATCCACCACGTGATACTTTTGAGGTAAACTCAGATATTTGAAGTGATTCTGCTGGGTTGTCTTCATACTGTAACTTCCCTTTTTGAGCTACATATCCACAAATAAGGGGGCAGCTTCTCAGTGCAGTCGAGTTTTGAAGAGTCTTCAAAAGTCGTGTACTTGTACAAGTTCTGAACAAAACAAATACAAAGATCTTGCATATAACTGCACATAAATATAAACAGTTTGAGACAGACAAATAAGCTTCGGAGCTTAGTCACCACTTGTGAGTTAGAACACGCTGATTACGTGCCGGCAGATGACTTCATTTCATCAAGACCAAACGGTAATCCAGTGTATTTTAAACATCTTCACAAGTATAGCAGACAGTTACTACGCAGTGTCTCTTGTATAGAGGAGCCTGATATCGTTAATCTACACTTCAAGGGTAAACAGCCTCCTACTACCCTTTCAAAAGGAAGGATATTTCTATAGGCTACTCCAGGCCACCTCCATTCTGAAAACTGAAAACAAATCATGAGTGTTACGTATTAGTAATGACTCCAGAAAAGAGAAGGTGTTTCCTCGTGTCCAGGATCTCATCCGAGAATTAACAAATGGACCTTTTCATGTCTTTTTCCTTTTCATAAATGTATCACAGAGAACCATAACATCCCTCCACCAATTGTTGCGTATATTAGACAATCAAATTTCTAGACGTCCATCAAGTCCAGTCTTTTTGGTGTTCTATGCGCTTGCTCTGGGTAGCGTCGTTCGGTCACTACTGGTGAAAGTGTAGCAGTCACTTTGGTACCACCGTTCGTAGATTTCTAAGTGCCCGGTGTCTCTTATGAATTGTTACCTGAGGTGGGCATAGACACCTTGTTTTTAGATGGTGGTACTCATGACTCATGGTTAGGAATTACCTCAGGTGATCCAGTGGGCTCTGGCAGGATGGTTTGAATCTTTGCTTTGTAGCAACTGATCCATAAGGTTCTAACTTAACCTTGACAGGCAGAATTTTTCTAATTAGAAGACATGTAAATATAATTGATTGATTATTTATTCGACGCTTCAATATCCAGAAAAGTTAGAAACATATCAACATTGCAATAACTGAACATAGTTTAAGTTTTCATGTTGAATTTTTTGGGAAAACATTTATGGGAACCAAGTATTTAGTTATTTTTAAGCTATGCCTTAATGTGCTAAAGTATCAGCATCTCTCGACTCATTCACTCACTATACCTCTCTCTAATTCACGACACCTGCATCTTTTCTCACCTCAAGCGTCACTGAGTAGGTATAGTTAGCAGTGATGTCATTTATTGATCCAAATGTTTCTCTCTGGCCATGGAGAGGGACCGTGGTACGGTTGAAGTGCATTAGAGGCGACGATGTAGAACGGAATTTTCATCCCAAATAGTCTTTCTTGTTATTATAACCAAAATTTTCTGTTGCATACATCAACGTTTAATAATATCAGCTGTGTCATATTGTGTTAAGTTTGGTATCATATTTTCCTACCTCCTGGTAATGCCATCTGTAATGTACCGCTCCAGATTTGGTCTTTTGCTCAGCCTCCTAATATTACCGACCGGATAGTTCTCAAAATGTGTAAACAAGCAACACCTACAACTTTGGACTTTGAATTATGAACGTTTCCCCAACCCCCGTTCCAAAATATTGTTCAGTTTGAAAACGAGCATTTTGAGCACTTGCATGTCAGACCTCCCTGCTGCTAAGCAGAGAGTTCTAGAAAACAAATAATACCAGACCTGGACACCCCTTTCATGTGGCAAGTGTCTTGTGTGATTTGCTCCATTTCACCGAAATTTAGTAAACATTTAACTCCTATTAGTCCAGGATTGTAGAAATAGCCATCCAAAGAGGTTAGAGCAAAATAAAGTCTTGATTTCTTACGTTTTTAACAATCTGAGAGTCGTAAATGAAAAATTAAAATTGCCTAAAAAACGTTTGAGGGCAAACAGTCACGAACAGAATCAGTTTTTTTATCTTCAAGGTAAAAATTATAAGATTTTGTACGTGGGAAACCCCCTGTGCTATAACATATTACACAACATTGTTTTGGATAAGTCTATTCGAGAATAAACGAAACGTTCAAATACAGGGGTGTAAGGATATAATACAGTACTGAAGGGAGCCAACTTAAGGTAGGTTTTAAATACATCAATGTCGCAATGAACTAACTAGTTCTCTCAACAGTAAATGCACCATATGGCAAACGTACTTACGGTGCGAAAAAGCATGTCTTTCCCACCAATGCGAAGAAGAGATAAAAGTGCAGAATCAACCACAGCACACATACGTAACAGGACCATACAAACAGAAAGAAACGCTCAAAGATCGATAGATAGAGATAGATAGATAAACAGCCCCTCTACTTTCTTCTTCTATGTCAGAGTGTGTGGTAAAACCTCACGGCTTCTTTAGACGGAACACAGGCAACGGTGCAGGCCCGTCGCCTGGACTGAAAACTAGCCATACCTTTGTGTAGGACACGTTCTGGACAAAGGTGCAACTAACGAGAGCAATGTGCATTTTTCATAAAATATTTTGGTAGAATCCTTAATGAAAAATATCGATGGAATTAGGCTTACGTTGTTGTGTGTGAATCAAAGCTGATAGAACTCTTGCTCATAAGACATCATTTACCGAAGAACCTACTTTTTACACAGTGAGCAAAATCTCACTTGGCTGCAAAAATTTATGCAAACTAAGCATAAGAATATCAGAATAAATAACTTACCAAAACTGTGTCCATCTCCTAATGGTTCTGATGGAAGGCCACTAGAATTTAGAGCCTTCGATGAAGTGTGGGTCAACAACTGCAGCCGTGCATGACTTCTCAATAGTTGATTACCAGTAGCTTGATTCGAAACATCTACTGCGATGCAAGAACTCCTTAAGATATCTTGCACTTACTTTTTCCTAGCTTTATTCACAAAAAAGTAGGGGGTGTAGTGATGAAATTGTCCCCTTCAATTCAAACCTCATGGAGATATCATTTTGATTCATGGTGAACGAGTCTTTATCATCCGACTTCGCCTATAATAAAAAATGTGTACTTTATTGTGTCCCTGAGATTTAAATTCCGATTTCTGTTAGTTTGCTAGAAATATGTTGTAAAATAGAAACTCTATCTTCTTTAAAAGACAGATAAATAATACAAGAATTAGATCTTGATCTGCTCAAATCTGGATTTGTTTAGCAAACAACAGGGAGTGGAGCAAATATTGCACATAAATTCTCTCTCTCAACGATGTGACTGGTTGATTGATGTTGTTTTATTGACATGTAGGAACGGTATATTACAGCTTTCAAAAATACCAATGGTTAGTTTAATCCCCGTTAGTATAAGCAAATCAATGTTTTCCCAAGGATCATGAGTGAAGTGATTGTATGTTCAATATTAACTATTTTGAGAATAGGAATCCCTTTTTTACAGCTTTCATTCTAGCCAACAGTCTAATAATCCATAGGATGTCATCACTGAATATATATGCCGGTCTTTCAAGTGCATTGGTAGCCACTAAAGCTTTCTTATCGATATTTCTATGTTTTTGCATACAAGGCTTCTCATGAAATTCAAGACATTTCTGGTAAGCTGTTAAATATTATTTACTTTACTTCTCAATGTGGTTGAACACTGCAGTTTGCCTTCAATAGGCAAGCCTCCTCATGTCATCCTATCAATGATGGTGTTCTTCAATGATACCATATTATCCTAAATCTGTTTCTTCTTTGTCATTAACGACATGCTTGAGAATGTACTCTGTCAGTGGGCAATTTTCTACAAAACGTTTAATTTGTACTGGTGTTCTGGTCATTAGGTTAAGTTGATAGCTGCCCCTCACTTTATTTTTGTTCTTTTGTTGTATTTGGCAAGAGAAGTTTTCACAATGTAGAATTTGCTTGCAATTCTTTCCTCTTATAAACCAGTAACATTAAAACCTTCGGTAGATCAATTAACACAACCACCCATTCAGTGCACTATTTGTTTGTTGTCACTGTTGCCGTTAAGTTTGTATCAAAACACAGAAAACGATTAACATATTTAGAACTTTGATGGAGTTATGTTCCTGATTCCTTTTCTCATTTTATGAGTCCAGAGGATTTCCAAAATGACGACTCTATGATACATCTCCTATCTTTAAACGCTGTAAATCTGCCGTTATCTTTCCTCTTGTAATATTTTTATGCATCATAGATAAGGGTTTTACGTGGATTTTACGGATTTTAGAGTGTGCCTCTACTTAGAATGTGCCCTCTACCCTGAGTGTGCCCTCTACTTTGGAATATGCCCTCTATTTGGAATGCGCCTTTTGCTTGGAATGTGCCCTCTCCTTGGAATGTGCCCTCTACTTCCAGCGTGCCGTCTACTTAGAATGTGTCCTCTTCTTGGAATGTGCCCTCTACTTGGAATGTGCCCTCTACTTGGAATGTGCCCTCTACTTGGAATGTGCCCTCTACTTGGAATGTGCCCTCTACTTGG
>JAAAKL020000526.1:28244-40740 GCA_010016065.2 Carybdea cf. marsupialis auct. non (Linnaeus, 1758)
AAGGTGCCCTCTACTCGGAATGTGTCCTCTACTTGGAATGTGCCCTCTACTTGGAATGTGCCCTCTACTTAGAATGTGTCCTCTTCTTGGAATGTGCCCTCTACTCGGAATGTGTCCTCTATTTGGAATGCGGCCTCTACTTGGAATGTGGCCTCTACTTGGAATGTGGCCTCTACTTGGAATGTGTCCTCTATTTGGAATGTGTCCTCTACTTGGAATGTGGCCTCTACTTGGAATGTGGCCTCTACTTGGAATGTGGCCTCTACTTGGAATGTGCCCTTTACGTAGAATGTATACAAGGTCTTCCAGCAGTCCTTTCATTTCTTACACTTTACTCCTGTCATTGCTAAGATTTGTTTATTGAAAGTCTTTCTCTTGATGTTGTCTTTCAGCTTTGGGCCAAGGGCCTATGCATCTAAACCATAAAGAATTTCAAAATGGATCTTACATCTGAAGACCTGAGTTCTTTTTAAGGGTTTCGATTTCCTAATGACAAGAATAGGACTGTAAGAAGTAAAGAATAATGTCATCAGCTATAATTATGTGACACAGATATAAGAATTGATTCCATTTGTTGATGTTGGTCTCCATTGATTAAGATGCTGGAAGTCACGTTCAGGTAGGTGTGTTATCACTGATGATGACTTTTCTGTGTTTGATCTTGTTGAATTTCAAGGTATTGATTCACAGTCAAGTAACAAAGACAGCTTACATCCACTTTTTAATCGTAGCACTGTATTGTCAGCATAATAGAGCCTATTTATGTTTCTCCCCCAGTGGTAAAACCTCTTGGAACACTATTTCAGTGTACATATTAAACAAGATGAGGGACATGACACAACCTTGACGCACACTTCGCTTTATATTTATTCGTTTTGACATCCCATTACAAGCACAGACGGCTACCATATGCTGCCAGTAAAGGTCGGACAAAATAGGAACGTAGACGGTCTCTTTTCTACTTAAACAGCCCTGACCTAAATTTATTTGAAGTTAAATGAAAGGGATTGGAAAACAGATTTGCAAGGTCTGTGTTGGTAAGGTCCACGTCTTTCAGTCATTTATCAACAATTGATGGGATGCATGATACTGAGCTTCCAGCCATTTAAGAGACACGAGGGTACTACATTTTATTGCAAAATACAAGCCAAAGTTTGTGATATCCTCTTCTATGGGGAATTTGTGGATCATGCTCTTCTGTTTGAATGCTAGCATAAGTGCTTTCAGAGTTGAAATCAATAATGACCTGCTTCGAGCTTGATAAGTTGTGACATACTGTAGGTCGTGCCTTGAATCAAAGAATTGTTTACCATATGCCCCTGAAATGTATGGGTAAAATTATTCTGATGACATTTTTGCAGTGCTTCTGTAGCTTCTAACTGCGTTGGAATGTAGCTTGGAAGTAGGCATTAACGGTCACATGCTGCCCCCAGGCCGCTCAAGAGGGTATGGAGGACCTCGTGTCACTCACATGGTTACGGTTTGCTTTCCTCTGGCTGAACACATTAGCCATTTGCTCCTCAGCGAAAATTTCGCTTAAGTGTAGGGTTAACAGTCTGGCACTTGTATCACATATTCTCTTTTTACAAGTGTTCATAGGAATGAGATTACAGCCTATTTTGGAATACCAAAGATGTACAGGTGCAAACCACGTTTGCGAACACGTCCGCCGTCCAGGTAACTAAGCTATGTTAATCTCAAGTGAACTGCCTGATCATTAGAAGTGCAGAATCTATAAACCAAATTTACCATATATTCTCTAACGGAGTCATGTGAATTAATTCCTTGGAAACCTAAAGTAGGGCGTTATCCAATATAGTTAAAAGCCCATCAATTTGTGTTGAGAAAATGCAACTTTATTTTTAAGCGACCGATTAATAATGTAAAAATTGTTAACCCTAGTAAATTGAAAGATTCTAACAACGTAATTTTTAGATTTGGGATTTTAAAGTGCTTTCCGTATAAATTTCTTGTTTCTTGTTTGTTTAAATTAATTTCAATAATCAGTGCTTATTCCAACAGAACAGTTTCACCTAAAAATTTGGGATGCTTAATGAAATGGAGTTCAGTTGCGACCATACTACTGATAGGACTTGTAGAAAATATAATTTCGTAACATTATGCTTATAAAACCAACGAATCTTAACCTGAATTGTTAGCTGCTCTAATTCCTATGTATATGTAAGGCACGTAGCCAGGCTTTTAAAGTGCAACTGTAGTTGGTAGGAAAGTTTTGGTAAAATTTTTATCCTTATAACTAGAGATATAAAGGCGGGGGAGAATAGTGAGTATTTACATGCGAGAATTGCTGTGAAATGGCTGATGTCGACGAACAGAGTATTGCCTTGATTCGATTGTTATCACTTCAGAGGCAAACGACTTTCCTAAGAAGCAAACTTCTACTGTGATTCAAACGATCTCGTGAGGTTTCACTGCTATTTCAGTTTATATATGTTTATTCAAATTATCTCCACACGTTCAATCTTCTAAACAATGAATGCCGAGAACAAAGGAACACAACAAGGCTTGTCTTGCAAGAATGAAAACTTTTTCGTTCTACTCGACAAGCCTCACGCCGCAAGCTGTCAATCAAAACTAGACAAGCCAACCAGTTCCCACTGTGTTTTGATTGACATCGACAACGACAACGACATGGACAAGCCTTACGTCGCAGTGGGAACTAGGCTTTATAGGTGAATGTCCGACTTACAGGAATTTGGGAAATTGAAACATTTACCTATCTACTTATTCTCTTTGTTTTTAGGAATAAATGCATGGATATAACCCTGGTCGGAATGAAATTGTTTTCCTCGATATCACTACACATACCTGATTCTGAGCCAGAGGGATGCGTTAGAGCTGTCCTTAGTGTATAAACATCTCATGCACATGGAAGTTAAATTAGCGCACTTGGCTCAAAAGCGAATACTACACCAAACAACCTTGTATGGAATTTGTCAGTAGCAAAAATCTGATACGCCGAAACTGATATACATTCTGCAATTGACTTATAGGACTCGTAAAAAGCTCGATATAATTCTACATGAATGAAATGAGAAAAAATTACTTGATTACTTAAATATACAATTGGCTAATATCACTATGTACTGATAAATACAGTTAAACTTGCTTATAATTTTCCATACCTCTTGAGTCTTCGCACTTTGTTCGACCAAACGGTCTCGGCCAAGAAACTAACTGAGACAAACACGAATTTCCTTACCTATATACTGTAAATGAGGGAATGCGAAAAATGTAGATATTAACAGTGTTGGTTAAACAAACAATCTGATACGCAGAATGACAATAACCCAGGAGGATAAAAAACAATAACACGATGACGTAAGCAAATGTCACTGATGATCATGTTGGATGGCTACAACAGCTACACTTTAACAAACATATATTTACTAATTGTGACGGCGTCGCAGGCCAGTACAATAGATTAATAGCTTACCGTATTTTCTCTAATAAACGCTGCGTCGTTTATTAAAAAATAATTTAAAAGCTTTAGTTGAGGCGTTTATTAGGGGGCAGCGTTTATCAGAGGGCGGCGTTTATTGCAAAATGACTAATTAGGTACAACTACTAATGTTTCAAAAAACGTAGCAACATGATTGTTCGATAAATGCGAACATTACAAGTAAATATCATCTCGCACAATGTAAACTTTATTAATTCTTGTAGTATGTGAAATCTTAAAATTGGTCTGTTTTCTAATAATCGCACCTTTTCACGATGCCCGCGTGTATGAGGGCGGCGTTTATTGGAGGACAGCGTTTATTTCAAATGTTCGGCTGAACGTGCGGCATTTATTAGAGGAAATACTGTGATTGAATCTTGGTGAAAATTTCAATTTCAGTTCTGTCTTGAGGACACAACACTTAGATCACATTGACACATACACAAGAGAGCTAAATAAGAAAATAGCTCCAATTTCTAAGAGACGATGTTATTCAACAACGTAATAATTGCCTACATGTCGAACATAGGATACACAGATTGGCTGCTCCATCCACGGCAGTTTTAAAGGGATGTTACCAATTGTATTGACCTATGAGTGAAAACATGGTAAGGAGGTTGCTTGACACATGCAGTAAAACAATGAAAGAGACAAAAAAGAGCTCCTTCTTTCGGTCAATAGCAGCACTTTATCGCACAATTTACATATTATCAAAATAATTTGTTGGTGGTACAAAAAATTAAAACTGCACGAAATAGCGAAAACATTTTAGTACTGAAAAGCTTTTTTCGTCTGGCACCCCTCAGAGTACAGATTTTGAACAGACAGTGTCAGCCGGAAAAAGCTTTTAAGTACTAAAATGTTTTTGCTGTTTCGTGCAGTTTTATTATCAAACAAAAAAATATTTCTGTAGTCAAAGTAATTTTGAAAAAGATAGCATTGCAAAGTGTGTATTATAATGAGCTCCCTATATCATTTGTAGGCAAAGGGGAACGCAAACTCTTTGAAAATCTATAGATATTTTTTTCGATCCCCACCAGTGCAATATACAATCATGATTATTGAGAGAACGAGAATCTCGTGATTATCAAGTGTATGCCTGTGTACTTACATGAAAAAGTAAGATTGCACGCTCATTTTCACTCGTCGGGACATAACGGCCATGAAGACTGGTAAAGTACAACGTAGCCGAGACCAAGGCTAGTTTCCGGCAGAAAGAGGCCTTTCGGCAACTCCAATTGTGGTAGAATGACCGTATAACCGTGACGTGTATACAATGATAGATAATGACAACAAGAATGACTGCGTCAACATATGCTAAACATAATAAGTATTAATGAAAACTCACCCTTACATAGACAAACGTTCAACCAGATAGCTAGCGCTGATCTGCCGTACCCCTCACATACACCTCCTTTTATACTTACATCATTACATCACTTATTATTTATAAAACACATAATTCTGCTTAAGTTGCTTCTATTACAATATTACGTCATAGTTCTAGAAGCATCTGCTAAAACTGCTGACTACTACATGACACTATTTCACTACCGAGTTCTACGACGTTGGTTTAGCATGTGACTGATTAGACTTACATCACCCACTCGCTCTATGCACCAGGCTTCCATATAGACAGTGATGTGACCACGGTGGGGACTGGGGACATGCTCCCTCCTTCCTTGGAAACGTCACTCTCGCAATTCGTCCAAATCCGACCTAAATTGAGGTCAGTACTGAGGATAAATTTTAGATGGTTTGACATTATGAATCTTGTCATTATGACATGATTTGAAGGTGAAGTGTCCAGCTTGTTGAACTTTGCAGTAAATCCCTCTTAGGCCCGGTTCATGCGGGAACTTTTCATTTACCGAACTAAATGAATTTTGCCTCGTTGTGGGAGGAGAGCCCTTATCAAAAAGATTCTATTGTTCTAGTCGCATGTAAATTCGATTTTCGGATAAGAGTTCCCCCAGTTTGAAACGGCTGGACACGCCCCTGCACATAGAGAAACAAACACGTCTACAACAAACTTGAACAGATTCGGAGCTCTAATTACGACTATTCTGGGGAAATGTCCAATGTCTACTACCTTCATCATAAACCGAACCTCTTACTTAACAACTTGTAGTCTGTTGACACATGAATCTTAGCTGCATTCAGGTAAAGAATTCATTAACTAGCTAGTTGGTAACTTTGACTCAGGAAGGGTCAAGAGTAAATTGAAGATCAAGGCGCATCTTAAAATTTGAGAAGGTTACGGATACACTTTGACTTTTCGTGGATGTCACCTGGTATCGGTTGAGAATTACAGCGTAGTTTATGCAAAAGAACAAAGACAATTCACAGTCCAGTCAGATCATATTCTGTGGCGTTACCACGAAATAAGTATTGGTGAGACCTGATAGCAAAATATTTTAGGAGACAAACTTTGAAACATTGTCCATTCGTGAAGTAATAAACTTTCTCTGGATATCCGAGCCAATCGTAAGAAGGCTGAAGCACGAGAAAGAGAATCTACATATGGCGTAACGTTCCAAGCATGGGCAGTGCCTTTGCTAGGGGGAACATATCGTGGAGACTAAATTTGAAGTAAGGAGAGTTGAGGTCGGAAGGACAACATTTTTCATCGAAGCCATCAGTGACTCATTGTAAACACTCGCTAATCTCCTATGATGAAAGCAGAGTTCTTAGAGACCTGATGAAAGATAGATGATGACGACCAGTGTAAATCAGGTAAGAAGGAGACATAAAGGCACGTCCTATCCAACAAAATAAACTTGTCCTATCTGCAGTGAAGTTATCCCTGTTGTCAAAGATCAAACTGTGGCAGCCTAGCTCCTTTTCATGTTGCCTCGCTTTCATGTGGCTATTATTTCAGGTGCCAAACGTTAACAGTATATCACGGTGATGATGACGGTGGTGATGATGGGATGCGTAACAAGGAAGGCAGATTTCCTCGTGGCCACGGGCAGATATGACTTTCCGCGATTGGAAAATGAAGAGGTCTTATTGGCACTTAATTTCTCCTTGGAAGATATCTTTTTCGATGCAGAGTAGTGTGAGGAATTTAAGTACGGAAACGTGATGGGGAAATGCAAAGGACAAGGTTAGATAGTTGAGTATTACAAAGTGGCAGCTGCGGGGGCAGGGTCTGTAGAAAAAAAATTTTGTAGCTTGTTTCTGCATAGATGTTGCTTCGCAACTAGACGGTGCAATAAAGTAATCAACGAACTGCAAGAAGCAGTTGTAAAGTTATTGTTTTGGGTATGGCTCAGGAGACACGATCCATTCTAGGAGGAAATTTGTAAAACCAGATAGAAACGGTGATACCAGATCCTACGAAATAGTTCCCATAGAACTGACTTCAAGCTGTCTCTAAACTCGTAGGAGCCACGGTTCTTCTGTAATGCAGTTGAAGATTTCTTCAGAGGATGGTGGAGTTTGGATGCAGATAACGTGGAGCTGGAACTTGCGTCACCACCAGTGTACATCTTTCCTTCTTTCTCCACTTAAAAAATGAGAGGCGAAAACTAAAAAATCTGAAGGCAGTCAAAATTATTGGGTGGCCTTCCTTCTTAAATTTCAATTTTACTTTCAACATTTCTTTGGCTGAAACAACCATGAAGCAATAAATGATAGCAGAAGCAACTGCTACGTACGTGCGGTAAACAACCACCCAGCAATTCGTACATTTTCACCGGTAATCTTATTGTTTAAAAAAATCCCCAACAAATCCTTACAGTTCAATGGAAATGTTGGGTGATTCTTGTTGTAAATGGCTAAGACCTAGACTGGATAGTTATTACGGCGGGTTATCACAGAAACACAAAGCCTACATGGGTAATAATGGGTAGTAATAGTAGTATTACATGAGTAATAATGGATAGTATGTGGGCAATAATAATACCAAACCTTTCAAACCTTGTATTGATATGAAATTTTCTCTTTAACAAAATGTAGGGAAAGCAACACAAGTGACATGAAACCCTCTGGCAAGGGGAGGGATCAGTACGCTTGCCTTACTAGACTGCAAATTGGTGTAAGAAGTGATGATGTCGTTCGTTTCATTTGGAGACATTATTAACCATGTTGGAGACATAAAAAGTCGGCGTCAATGCATTGATAAAGTAAAAAAAAAAATACATGAAAAGGAATCCAAAGAACAGTTCGGGAACGAAGAGGTTCGTAGACTGGTGTAGAAATATGATATGAATATAATATTTGCATGCAAAGTACATTGTAGTGTTAACTCTCCGTTCAGGCTGATAAATGATTTTAATTCATATTGATAAGATAACATACTAAGGAACGTTCTCTTGGTATGTTTTAGATGCAGAAATCCGCAAGAAATAAGGCCGTTTTACTAACGCTTAATGTAATCAATGGAGCATGAAAGTTGGGTGTCAAGTTCTACTTGTTCTGGACCTCGCAAAGACGAAATAGTTAACTGTTGATACGCATACTGTGTTGCAAATGCAGCTCTAGGTTATTGTGGTCACTACTAATCGTAGAAGCATGACACGACTCCCAACTTGGGAAGAGCACCCCAACTGAGGTCAGCACGCGCATACCGACTTCTGCATGTATCCTGACGCCAAAGAATCAATATCCCGAAGAATTATTGAAATCCAGGGTTCGCATAGGATATCAGAATTAGCCAGCATGTACCCTGTAGAACTGGCACACACACAAGGGTAAAAACCAGCCCCTTCCCCTCCTTGTCACAAGGTAAACACATAGTAGCTCTAAAAATGCCCACATGTACTGTAGGAAGTTTAGCACACTCCTTTACAAAGAGAGCGGGCGAGTTCTTTCCACAGAAAAACAAATATACTAGAGAGAGGAGTCTAAAGATGCAAAGAAAAAACATCTATCTGATAAACAAACAGAAAACCTTTAATGAGAAATGATCAATGTACATATACATACGCACAGGATAGCAAAACCGCTGTTAATCATTGCATGATGTACAACAAGAAGTACACTTTACTGAAGTACACTTTCTGCACATATACGTAAAGAGGATGTTCCATTGACGGCAGTTTCTTTGTGTTATCGTCCTCATGCCAGAAGTGGTAATCTGCGCCAGGGCCAATGTATTCTTCACACACAATGATATACGCAAGCTGACTTGGCACCGATCATATTGTTCGCGTAACTTATTCAATTGCTACCGTGCCTCCAACATCTTCAATAGCTTTCTTTACCTTTTCTATCTCTTCTTTCGATACATTTTCTCGAATGATTTGTGGGGTACTCTCCACGAATTTCTTCGCCTAGAAGTGAGCGGTATAACATAAAACATAAGAGTACGTGAGATGAATTTAAGATAAAGAACGTTGAGTACCCAGCAAACACCTGTCAAGCTACACATTAAGATAGGGCTGAAAGATAAACCACTCGCGTTCACCTTGTAAGCTATAATGATCTGTTTTAGACCTAAATACCAATAAGAGGAAGAGTTTGGGTGCGATCTTACTAAAAAACTGAATTTTTTTATGAGATTCGAGCCATTCTTAGTACAAAAATAAAGTTTTTCTGAAATACTACGAAATTAAATTTGTCATCAATGTTATCTGAACCCGGGTCCAAACATCTTTCAAAGCATGTTGCTCCACTAACTGATCTACAGTCGTCTCGATTATAAACAAAACTCTTGGTTAAAGTATCGGCGAAAAGACTGGGCTGCGAGGAACAACCTTACTCTACGCTAAGTCCGTTCCACGAGGATCTAATCCCTCTCCCCCCGCCCTAGAAATGTGTGCGCAATACAGCCTGTCGAACATTTTGACGATGTTCCACTTCACCCGCAGACATTACAAATTTACAAGGTACAACTACTAACTAGTGCACCAACGATTTTTTCGGGCAGTATCATGGCTGTTCTTGTGAACTAGCTGCTGCCTTGCTGAGAAACACCTTTTCACAGGAAGACTAACACAGTGTGGTGCCACTATGGTTATCTCCGTAGGAGAATAATAAATTTCAAGTTACGGAATTTTGGACCACCAACTTTCGACTAGCCACTGATCCGACCCGCAAACTGAAAAGGGTTGCGTATGTTCTAGGCTACCGGTAACAAAATACATCAGTAGCTTTTGACTCTTTCCTCCTACCAAAAGCAAAAAACAACGATGTTTTCACACCTCGAAGATAGTGCATTTGGTGAAAATGGAAAATTCATTCTTCAACTGCTTGACAAGATTTACGTCCATACCACGTTGCGGCATACATAATCGGACAAAAGGCTGTGTCCTTTCCTCTTCTCTCTAAAATTTCCTCTTTGGCGTGTTACTTTAGAATGTATTGTCCGTGATTTCTCACCATACTATGCAACATGGAGTTCCTCCAGACTTAAATGAGTGCTTTAGAAATGTTAAAAGAAAACGCGAATACCTACAAATATACTCAGTTCTTATACACTCGTAAGTGATACTGAACTCCACCCATGTCATTAATTATTAGCAAGCGATATATATTCAGCTGTCGAAATACCTAGAAAAGACCTTTCCCTGTAAACGTCGTGGCAATGAAACTGGAAGTCACCTGTTTACATGACATTAACTTTTATTGACTTTGCATCACCTTTAACGTGGGTTCACGAATGTCAACGTGAATTTACAAGTTCAAAAGGAAAATTTGCAAATCAGAATGATAATTGTGCCTTGCTAACACCGGGGCAATAATTTGTCAACGTGGTCTAGTGAAGAGATATTTAAGTGCTGAGACCTTTTGCAAAGATGCCCAAGAGTTTTTCCATTGCTAGAGCCTTATCCTTGATACAAACAAGTCATCTATTCCTTCAAAATAACTGAGGTGCGATTTCCGGAATGTGATGGGTGTCGGTGCTACAGTTCATTCAGCACGTGCACAGTGATACTTAACTTTCGAATTGCAACATTCATACCTCAATACTTGACCTCACCATTCAACGCAGCAAGATGATGATTATTATCCCCTCAGTCTAGAAACATATTAACACTTGTTCGCATTAACCAACCATACAAATAGTGGCGGCTTTGTTGAGTGCTGGGCCCTGAGCCGAATGAAATTTCGGCAGTAATATATCGTTAATCATCACAATGCGTTTAGACAAGATAGTGCAGTGAGGAGTCCGGAGGCGCTGCATTCCTTTAAGTAGGTCGAATTTACAATTTTCCACTTACTTCCACAAGATTCATATGAGCTGATACAGAGATCTTTCCCCAGCCACTGAAGCACAGGGCCACATAAAGGTGCGGAGCACTAGATCATGGCCCCGTCGGTCACCCGCAAAACGCCACAATATTCAACATATGACTCAACAAACGTACACTGTGGCATGTTCTCAACTACTAACCTGCACCAAGTTCATGTCAGGCATAAGCGACTTTATCTCTTTAATTAGTTTGACTTTGGTTTTGTCGTCGAATTGCACCAATTTAATCGTAAACTCTGTTTGTTCCGGTGCTGCTTCCTGGGCTTCCTCCTACAATTGAATAAGGAGAAGAAGCTACACTAGTTAAGTCCACTTATAAAACCGGTGTCATTGTCCTGTGTTTATTTTCAGTAAAGATAAAAAAATTGATCACAGCTGAAGTACTCCCTAAAATTTACGATTCGGTAACTGAAACTCAAGAAGAAGCCAAGGAAAAAACTCCCGGTGCGGGAAAGAAATGTTCAATTTGACAGAAAAGTTGAAACTAAGGAAGAAAGAGAAGAGCTTGTTCACGATGAGGAGATGTTCAAAATGGTCATAATACATAGATCGATGAGTGAAACGATTCTTCTGATACAATGTACACCCCCATCGGAAGGGAAGTGGCTGCCCTAGCAAAAATCTTTTTTCTCTTGCATGGTGAGAAAGAAAAGGTTCCTTACATCCCTAGAGGTAAAGAAGCATTTTTCCCGTCTTCGTGCGAGATCGATTGGTCCCTCCATTGATGAAACGGTCGTTATCGTCATTCCTACTCTAGGATCAAGCTATTTAATCAGTGAACCTCTGCGATTTGATAACTTTTACCTGAATGGTGAAATTTTCACAGAAAATACATTAACCAGTCTTGTTGAGACCAACAAATCTGAGCTTTCTTACATAACTTTTCACGGAGCTGCGATAGCCTTAGCCGCTGAAACATAGCGAGCCTTCCTAATAGCAAACAGATTTAACATAAATTGTCCGCTATTCGCAGTAGATAATTTGGGTACTAGGCGAATGCCCCCCGGAAATTCCCACCCATCAAATTCCCCCTTGGACAATACCCATCCGGATAATTCCCCCAAACCATTCCCCCGTGGACAATTTCTTCCATATTTTTATATGTCACTTTTATTTTTGCCAAGTTTCTAAATTTTCTTTTATAATTCATAAGATCTTCATTCATGGTAAAAACCTCAAAGAAATTAACCAACATATATTTTACTAGCACATGTAGATATATCGCCAAATCCGTCGCACTGCGACCAAAAATTTTCGTAAATCTGAAAAAATCAGGAAATCTATTTACTTAATCGGGGGAAATCTTCTCAAAATTGGGGAAATTGCCGCGATGGCGTTATCAAAATTATGTGCCCATCGCTGACTGGTTTCTATCTATTGTTTAAACAGTGTGATAATTATGTTAAATTTTTGCTTACCGTCTTTCACACAACGGACCCTTGTGCCTATCTCCCCGGTTCGAGCAAGAGGTGCTTGATGCAAGGGCCATGAAATTTACAATGAAAAAGCCGCATCGTATGATTTTTTAAGAACTCTTGAAACAGTTTTAAAACGTTCCAAACTGCAGAAATTCTGAGTGATGAAGTAGAATATAAAAGGAAGTCCACGACACACGGTGATTCAATCTCCCCCACACACCAAGCATTTCTTCTTGACGAAAGATGTGATAATTTTAATTTTCCTTGTCGCTATTGTGTTCTCCTCTGAGTCAATTAGAGTGCATGGGCTCCCGATCTCGTTGTGGTATTGAAGTCATGGAGATGACAAAAATGTCCTTTATATTATCTCATATTACAAAATACCCTTTCAGTAAAACTATGTATTTCTCCCTG
>JAAAKL020000527.1:0-18234 GCA_010016065.2 Carybdea cf. marsupialis auct. non (Linnaeus, 1758)
CGTTGACTTTGGGAAAAAAATGAGCGTGGGAGGGGGCCTAGATGCCCTCCATTTTTTTGGCCACTTAAAAAGGGCACTAGAAATTTTCATTTCCGTTAGAATGCCAAAGATCTCACTATTGTACTACTACCAGAAATAGCCATGTCTCCCATTTCCATGCGGCTGTAGCTTAACTATAATTTGCTACCATCTTAAATTTAGATTTGGTCATGCTACATTTGACGAGTAAGTTATTGATCTAGCTTGTTGTTGGCTTTATTATATTTCATGGTTTCGAATTCCTCATCTTAAATCGATGCCGTTCAACCTTGACATTCCTTAACTTAAACGTTTATTCTATTCCTATGGTTGCGACAACTAAGTATTTATGATAGCAAAGAAAACTTCGATGACCATTCTTCTTGACTTGAACTGCTTTGAAATCAGTCTTGAAAAGATCAAAAGATGTAACACACCTACAAGAAAGCATGACAGCTGACAAGTCGTGGACGCATCAATTTAAACAGCTGCATCAACTTACAGAAAAGATCATGAGAATATGGAACTGAAGAAGCACATGCTATGATCTGGTGAATGAAGGTAAGTGCTGCATTTTTTTAAACTTCTATCTGTTGTCGGACTTTGTTGACAGGCACAACACATTATCCCTGAAAATAACTGTTTTGATTAGAAGAGAGGATTCTTTGAGTTTTTGCACATTTGCAAAAGGGTTGCCAAAGACTCCCTGGCACCTTTCAAACCCAGACTTGAAAACCTGAATGATCTAGGGCACAGGTGCTCTACCTGACCCAACGTAGGATTTATTGGAGCTTCTCAACACTGATTATCTGAAAATATCTCTTACGCGTCTAATCTTGGAAAATTTGGAATATGTTAGAGTGTGACCTGCCTCCTGTTTCCTAATAATGTTTGAAGTGTAAGTCCCTAAATGAAAAGTTAAGTCCTTTAGTTAATATTCTGCCATGGGTGATTGACACTGTGCACCCTAGGATGAGCGTGGAAATATTGCAAACAATCAGTCCAAAGGGAGAATGATGTATCTTTGTTTTTATTTTCTTCTACAACTTTGGACATTAGGATATGAAAGCTGCTCTAAACCCCATTCCAACTCAATGTTAATTATGAAAAAGACGATTTTGGAGAATTTTGTATTAAAAACAAAACAAAACAAAAACCCCAGATTGCTTGACGGGATAAAGGGAAGTGATGCTTTAGTCATTGAGGAAAGATGTGGAATTACTAGGAAGCATTACGAAGAAAAAGCACAATTTTTCTTTTCGACTAGCAATATTGGAATGACCAGCATTAATATAGTAAGAGATGTTTACCCCTGTACTTTATTCGTCTATGTACCTCCTCAGGATTTCACGGTATAATACTTTCAAACGCTCCTTCGACCAGTACGTTCTGTGAGAAATGAGAGTTATTAGAAATGTTTTTGTAAGCCAGAAACTTAGGAGATGAATAAAATGTGATGTTTACTTGAGCAGTCGTATTTGAATCGTGTAAATATCTGATGCAATTGAATCTAACAGAAATATAAGAGGAATTAAACACGTTCAAACAATGTACTCAGATACGTAGACCTCCTCGTGTTAATTTTCGTGTCTACCCTAGAACTTACAAGTTCCTCTTCACGTACTGATTATGTGCTACTTTTTAAAACGTGATCACGTTGACATGAAACCTACTCTACCACGACTGGTGTCGGCATTTGTTGGGAAAAACACAATATGATACATATATGCACACACACACACACACACACACACACACACACATATATATATATATATATATATATGAGAAGAATCTCGTTACGTAACGACAACATAATATTACAGTGAAACTCCGCTGTTGGACTCTCATAGAGTAAGTGGGCCACATTTTTAGTTCACGAATATTTTTTCACCTTTTACTATAGCCTGAACTCCTGTAACTAGACCACACCACCATCCTGGCCAGGAAAAGTATTATTAAGCCACAAGTGACCTATTGAGAGCCACGTATTGGACGGAACTGGCAATCAAAAGCTCAGTACGCAAGCTCATCCTTGACGAACTCTTGGTAGCCCCACCGTCTGTAATGAGCGAGCAGTATGTTGGTGCTAACGACCCTTGATCACTGGTTCTGCAAGATAAATATGCCATGGCTTTGAGGCATAACATACGGTAACTGGACATAATTAAACTTCCACACACTGCTTGAGAATGGTCGTGCTTTCAATATTGGGGCATTGTGATCAATAATATGTGATGACATTCTTGATCCTCATCAAAGTGAGGAAAGTAAAGAGTGGTATATTTAGACTTTCTTTTAAATCGACAAAGCTAACTTCACAAAGGTGAGATTTTAAAGTAAAGGTGTATTGCATGGGGAGGACCCACAAAATGTTTTGACTCAAGCAAAATGGATGTGGTCCGTGAGAATAGTTAAAGGGTAAGCCCATAGAAATAGTAGGACTAGAACGAGCGGTCCATTGTTTCCTTTTTACTCGATACGGTCCAATATTGGAGCTCCAAAGTTTCTCAACGCGCTAACTGAGTTAACTAAAGTTTGGTGAATAGCTTTTACCTTTTCTCTATGTTCGTGTTTGTCGTTCTTCAGGTTCTTTTGACCTACTTTTACTGGCTTGTTTGCCCAATTTGATATTTTTATTCCATTAACCTATAAACGTGATCTTGTTTTTACTATTACTGATCGGTGTTTTAATATTTGTTCATCTTTTCAATTTTTGTCCTCTGAACTTACAGTTCTGAAGTTGCATTCTTAAGAATGGTTCTCCGTCACGTTTTATTGATTTTTTGCTTAGCAACTTTCTACCGAAACGTAATAATTCCACTGTAAGTATATTAACTGTTTTCAGGTTTAAAATATTCTTTGTTTTACCTTACACTGGTAAGCACTCTTTACAAATTCATTCAAGAATTAAAAGCTTTGCTCTTCTGCCTATCCCTATGGTAATATTCAATTTATCTTCCTTCCTACTCGTCGCCTGTCTACCTGTTTTTGTTCAAAGATAGCATTCCCATGTTGATTCGATTTGATGTCGTTCATCGATTCACCTGTCGATGTTGTAATGCACGCATTTAGGGCAGACTGTCCGTCAATTTCATCGACGCCTATTGGATCACTCGTGAGTTTCAGCTTTGACTGGAAAAACTCTTATCTTCCATTCGCACTCTAAGTTAGAAATTCATCTCAAAGAAAGTCTGCTTTTTTCTGATCTTCGCCCCTCTTTGAATATTAACCAAAGCTCTATTCCTTTATCTTTATTCAATTTTTTCCGTTGGGATTTCCCTTTGTATTCCTATGTTGTATATTGTAGAGTACTAACTACTTTTAAAGTGTTTTCCTTACGTCTCCCTTGGCTCTCTGCTTATCAGAAGGTGCAATGAGAGATTGCAACTTCTAGGTAATTTGCCCATTTTATTCAGATATTATTTCCAAGTTGAAGTTTGGGAAGTGATTCCACTGTCTAACAGGTCTGTAATATTCCAAATACGTCTATTACCTGTAATACTAAATTAATCCTGAGACATTATCAATGGTAATCTCATTTGAAGGGAGTCATTACGGCTATCAGTTACCGCCTACTGCTATTGTGTGCCTTAGTCACATTCTTGATCGAGTTTAAGGCATACGAATGTTTTAGAGGGGTTGTTTCCTGATTTCGCAGCAATAAGAATTTATCGAGTTTCAAACTAAAGATCAATTGGTTGTGCGTATCGCCTGTTATCATATCGCAATTCAAAATTTCTCACGTAAATAAACTCTCTGTATGTATAGAGAAGATGATTATTTGATGGTTATTTTATAAACTTACTACGTTATCCCTTACTTCTGTCTGATAAACATTTATCATGATTGTAGTGATATTTTGCAACTTTCTTTTTACTTGAAGAAAGACAACTACTTCTCTCCTTCCTTTAAAACTGCTTTCAATCACTATCTACTCGAACAAGGCAAATAAAGATCACTGATCTCTAAAAAAGACTAAATCGAGCTTCCCATCTTTTCCAACTGCGAAAAAGTGTTGTCATGAGTACTAGCCCCCAGAATTTAGTGTGGCTGCCTCTCAAGACGCATTTGCTTGTTGACAGGAGTTTCGTGCTCTCCAGATAAATATTCGTAAAAGGCAACTCAAACAAGGAATGCCAGGTTTACGGAACAGAGCTTTCTATTCCTCTCTCCTTTAGAAATAACGTGTAAGAGTGCACAGTCTTTGAAGATAGTTATCTAATACAAATTAATAAAGATCAATTAATCCAACGGAATAAAAACGAGTATAACGATAGAACGGAGACAGTAATTTACGATGATAAGAAATACAAACGTACCGATTGGAGGTTTTACACTTCTCGAGTTAAGCTCTTACAAAACTCATTATCTTCAACTCGATTTCACTTTAAATCTATGAAGGACACAGGGGGCTGAAACATTCGTAATTCACTGCATGCCGCAGTGACAGTTAGAATAGCGCGGGAAGGATGTTACATAACATTGTTTATAAGCTTTCTTTGATGGGGACCGAAATGGTGTCCAACACCTAACCTCGCTTTGAGACGGAAAATGCTCCATGCAGAGATTTTAGAGATCAGTGATTAAGACAAATGCGCCTTTTCGAACTAAATTGTCAAAAGCTAAGCAACGATAACTTGAAAAATGGTTAAGTCGTGGAACTTGAATGATTTAGTGTTATCGCCCACCCAAGTATCGCGATTTTTTTCCCTATTCGGGCTACCATCTTTGATTGTCCGTGATTGGGCCCTACAAGTTGACACCACGATAAGTTCATTTTAAATCCATCTCTGACATACATTTACTAAATAATGAAAGAAAGCGGTTAACTGTAATAATAATGACAAATAGTCATATTTTCTGCTCCAACGTTTGCTTATAACGAATAAAGTTATTATCAATTTTGCCCTTCCACAGTACGTGTCAGGTACATAGTAACTGGCTGAACTTGATCTTCCATCATCGCTTTTGATGAAGTCTGGTTTGACCGGCTCCCTTGCAAATTCCACTGGATGGCCCATTATTCGGGCAACTGACGTTTGGTTCCTAAGGTCGTCTGCCCACTTACCGAGGTTCCATTGTTTATGCTTTCCCTACTCGCGGTAGATGGATTGATGTAAATGATCTGAGAAATATTTAAAAATTTGTTTGTCTGTCTATTCTACGTCGAACCCTTTGATCAAGTATTTATTATACATTTAAATGCAGTTTTATCTTATCAAAACAAAATATGACCCTGTCACTTTACACCTAGGAGATACCCCTCTTTATATTCCCCATTTACCCACTTTTACCCCCTTGACCTACTTACGTTATAATACGTTTTCTTGTATTGTGGAGCAATTCACCGTTTCAGCTTGCCAATTAAACAACATCAATTAAAGAATAACATTGCTGGACGAGAGAGTTTTGGCGCAAAGTTTGCTCGCCTCCATATGGCCCGTCAAGCAAAGCCAGATTTGAGCAGATCGCGGTCAAACACGTGTAATTTTTATCTGTCTTTCGGTACCGTTTTCTGAGATTTCCCAAGCAAACTAACAGAAATCGGGAGTAAAAGCTCAGGAATATTATAAAGTACACAACTGATTCAAGAGCAGAAGCCATCAGTGTAAATTTCAGATTATCAACGAACAAGGGTTAAAAACAAATGGTTTACCATGGATCAAATTGACTAGTCGATGACGTTTGAGCTCAAAAGGACTATTTTATCGTTATACATATTTCTGTGCGTAAGACAATTTTTAAGTCGGTAAGTCATGAATGATATTTTATAAGCACTAGTTCTGTCGGCCTTGATTCACATTATCATTAGTTACATTCCACTCGTTGCACGACTCTTTGTAGCATTGATGTTATCATGGTAGCCGATGGCTAGCCTTTCGTGTCTTCTTGTGCCAAAAATACTGGATGTCTTTACTAAGCCCATCTGTTCTGGCAATGTGTCCCACGAAGGCGATTCTGCGATGGCTAACGACAGTGAATAGCTTGTTTCCACCCACCATCTGTTTAACATACGCATTTGTTTTTTGCTCCAACCAGCTGATACAGAGCACCCGCCTATAGCACCAGTATTCGAATACTTGGATTCTCTTGCTGTCTGTTTGCTTGGAGACCTAGCACACCATACCATAAGTAGCTATTAAGAACAGCAGATTTTATAGAATGTGCAGTTTCGTTAAGATGATAATTGACTTGTCCTTCCAGATACAGGTCAGTGAGGTTACAACCTATCTTACCAATGGCTAATCTTCATCGTATTTCTTAGCAGTTACTGTTATTGTTTGAAAACGTGTTCCCAGGTAACAAAACTCATGGACACCTGTCGGTGCTCTAGTTGCCGATGACTAAATCTTGATGTTCAGGAATGCCGTTCAAGATGATCTTTATTGCCTTGGTTTTAGTAACATTTAATTGCAAACCGTCTGCTCTGCTGTCTTCTTCTACTTTTGTGGTGCATTTCATGCATTGAAATAGCTAATAATTCCTAGCTTCCTAGTGTATTTCTCATTATCTGCTCAGCATATAAATTAAATAGCTGTGGTGATAAGATACAACCCTGACGTACACCTTGACCGATATCAAAGTAGTCAGTATTTCCATAAGATATTCTAGCTGTTGCTGTCTGGTGCTCATAAAGGTTTTAATCCATTTACAACCATGTAGAATCTTCCTTCTTATTTCAGTTTTCGTACATTCAATGTTACAATGCGAAGTCTTTTCTGATATTGATATTTGGATGATCAGTGACATGCTTGACATTGTCTGACTGCTTCTTAACAGGGCAGCGCGTCCCTTGGTTATCTGCGCAACGGGCAATGCGGTATGTGATCAGTGAATTTTTCTTCATAGTTAGGTGTGGGCAGGAGCGGAAGAAAAGATTTAGTTAGGGGCCCTTAAGTGCTTTCCTTAATCTCACTACCAGCTATCGAGGTGCCAAAGCATCTGCAAGAGCCGCTTCAACAGCTACTGTATACGCCACGTGCAGGATCCACTGCCCTGATACTGACAGCTTCACCGTAGCCCTTGCACGGGGAGATAAAGAGGGTACTATCACTGCTCAAGGGAACTCCAGGGTGCATTTTTCTGTCATAGTCAGGACTCGCAAGCACACTTAATTTTTACTTCCCGTGATGTTTTTGTTAGCGAATTCTGCAAAATATTTTGTGAAAAACCTACACTGCCCTCTACATTTCTATGTTTTTCCAGAATGTGTCCCCCCAAAAAGTAGTTTTAGTTTTGAGTCGGCTTTTACGTGGCCTATGTTTGCGCTTCGAGAAGCCGTGGGTTTTGCTACAATGTCTTGATTACAGTGAACATGTTTAGCGGTAGCCTGATCAAGAGCCAAACTAATAAAGTATGAAAGTGGAAGGGTTGCTTATCTAGCTAGTTTTAACGGTTTCTTTCTGCTTACTGGGATCAATCACGTACATATGTTGTGGGAGAATGCGGCGCACGCTCAAAAATATAGAACCAAACATATTTATACGCTCTTTAATTAAATACTAGTTTCTTCAATACATCAAATCTATGTGTAGTAACTTGTTGTCTGAACTGAACTTCAGTTCCACAGACACTGATTGGTCAAAACAACACCAATCTAGCATTTAGACGTCTGATTGGCTACTTTCAAAACACGGTTTGGTGTAAGTTTTATTAATTTCTTCTCAATTCCAATTCTGACGATTATTTACTTTGAAGAGTATCAGACAAAAATATTTCTAGTACTAAAATGTTTTCGCTGTTTCGTGCAGTTTTATTGTTTTGTGCCATCAACAAAATTTTTATCAAAGTTGCCCGAAATGAATATCCTTTCGAAGGATATATAATGTGACATTATTTTATATGATCAAAGTTTTGTCATATGGGAGTCCTGGCATCAAAATTCCACTTTATCTAAAGGTGTCCATTATGCCTAAGGTCCTTCTTTCCAGAATATCTTCCTTTAAGATTCGAGAGGATATGTTTCTGCACTGAAATCCCAATATACACTAAAACGTCCCTTTAGCCACAGGACTTCACGTATACAAATACAGTAAGAAGATCATGAATGTGGTGAAATGTTTACAATTAATGAACTCTTAATTTTAAACCTGTTCTCTTTCTTTTCTTCTAGATGCAGTAAGACCGTAAGGAGTTTATCGTTCATATGACATCATGTCTGAACACGAACACCGTCACTGTTTCTGTGGGTTAAAACAATCAATCATAACAGGAAACACAGAGGCAGCTAAACAAGTCGGCAAGAAGGCTCTCCGCGTCTTTATTTCGAGTACCTTTAAAGATACTCAGGCCGAAAGGAATTACTTGATGCAAGAAGTCTATCCTGAGATTCGATCTCTATGTGAAGAGAATGATATCCATTTTAGTGTCGTTGATCTTCGTTGGGGAATTCGTGACCAGGCAACAAACGACCATGCAAGCACTGAAATTTGTTTATCTGAAATTGAACGTTGTTATCGGGAGTCGATCTCGGGCCCTTGCTTCGTTTTTCTGTCCTTCAATCGGTACGGTTGGGAACCACTGCCTCGTACAGTCGAGGCAAATGAGCTGGAAGCCGTAATTGAGAATATTGGTACACAGGAAGACAGAGATCTGGTTCTGAAATATTACAGGAAAGATACGAATGCGATCCCAGAAGAGTATGTACTGCGCCCAATTTATGATCCTGAATATGGTATTGGTAAGGAACTTTTGTTTATCGCGTTTCTATCAATAGAGAAAAATTTGTATTCAAATAAATAACAGAGTATTTCAGGTAGCAATTCTTCATAGGTTTTGAATAAATTGAAGTGAAGCACCGTACAATAGCACTGAATTTTCAGAATCACCACTTTAAATCTCTTTAGATTACAATGGGCATAGATCACATTTATTTGCCGTATGTCATTTATTTTATGTTCAAATCGCACTAGTATAGGATCGGTAGCCAATCTGGCAACTGGAGCAGTAAGGTACGTTGTGACTGGGTTTGCAGGTAAAGAAGCAAGCCTTGATAGCCTGGGCCCTAGCTTTGAATCTCAGTATAGGCATACTGTCTCGTCTCAAGTATTTCCAAAGATATTCCGATTCAGAGGGCCGATCAACAAGCACATAGAATGGAGGGATGCGGGTGGCAAAGAACCCCCTCAAATGATATTGGTTTTTGCCTCCGAATATCGCTTGGCCAACAGAAACGTTTACTGCCTCACTTCAGGGTGACAAATATTTGTTCCCTCGGAACAAGATTTTACTTATGCGTCTGCCAATAAGAAAGGAGTGATACTTAGGGATAGGCTGAGATATGACCTGATTCTAACACTTCCCCACTTGACAGATTGTATAAGCCTACTGAAATTTGCTAAATACACTAGATGCCCACCTTTCCACGTATTAAGAATACGTGATAGTTTGATAGGGATCATGGCTAATACGAGGAGGAAATTTGACAGTTACGTGTGCAAAGATTGAGAAGCAGTATAAAGCCCCGTTACGAAAAAGCGCAAACGCTACAGGATAAAATTACGAAACTTGTACTGCCTTGACCTTTCCAAATGTAGTGTAGTATCAAAAGCATGTGCGAAGATCCGGTTAGAAGCGGTTACATATCACTCCTCTGCCATTTTTGGCTGCACGGACAACAACCACTGCAAGGACAACAGAAACTGCAAGTACAACTACCACTTTGTTCCTTCGCTGCAAACGTTATAAATTGCCTGCCTTTCTTCTACGTAAGTATGGCGTAACCACCGGGAATGATATTAGGTGGAGAAAGGAAGACAGCAAGATGTCTTTTAGACATATTTAAATACATTGTCCTTTCATGAAACTCCTCTGGATATTTAAAATAATCCAAACCATATTAACGACGTACTATCAAACAGTCGTGATGAGATTTACCACTGGCGGTTTCGCCAACAACGGGCAGCGGCGCTCTAAGTGAGAATTGTGAGAAGATGCGTTATCTCGATGATTCTGAAGTAAAATAACTGTATGATTACGCTATCCAGTGCATCGCTAAACTGGTTTCGTGGATGGCATGGCGGTAACCTTGAAATGATAGCATGTTTTTTGACTAGCCCGTTTTGACTAGTTAATTTCTATTTTGAAATAGAATACGAAGGGAGGGGGCAGTAAAAGAAAGGGAAATTGTAGGACAAGATCAAGGTGGGTTGGAGGACAAAGTCTCTTTATACTACGAGAGCGTCTTTTCAAGACCTTGAGATGATTGCACAGTGGAGAGCCAATGACAGGCGTAAAGGGAAACCAATTCAAATACAGGCCGATACACTGCTGAAAGAGATTGATTAACTGAAGTATCTGGTAAATACAAATGTTGATGGTACAAGAATGGTCTCGTACCCAGATTCAAGTGGCCTTTACAGATATTTCAGACACCATTAACGAAAGAGGAAGTAGTGAAACAGATGTTCTGAGTGTACGTCGAAAAATAACTGAAGGTATTTTGGAAGATGTCGAGATAACAAGAGAAGGCTTTCGTCGGAAGAGCTTTAAGCCCTACTACACGAGTAATGTAAAGAAAGATAGAAATTCAGCTGTCAGAGAAATGGAAACTGGAGTAAGAGTGGGGCGTGGAGAACGCTAGAACAGAACTTCTCGAGAGGGCCACCAGCTATGACTCAATGCGAACATCCGTTAAAGGTAGGAGTTAGACGATCACAACAAATGCGGATATGGAAACCAGGGGACACCAAGCAGGGCCGCACGAGGTGGGGTATCGGAGACCATGCCCTTTTCTCAAAGCATTTTTTAGTTCATAGATTTCTTTGTTGTTTACAGAGGTGAGGGTAAAATAGTAAAGGAGTGACATTAAGGCTGAAAAGCGTTATGTTTTTCTAATCGATTATGGATATCATTTGGAGGTTAATTAGCTACTTGAACATATTATATTAACGTGACCACAGATTGACTAGTTTGACATGTCTCACGCACTTCTCCGCAATATCAATTCTGCAATTCATTTGAATTTGTAAGGAATTATTAGTAGAGAGCAGCAGATTGCAGACATCATCCGGTTCGAAACAAGTATGAAGATATTTAATGTATCGTGAACTTTTAATTTAAAGGTTGGTCGAGTAAAACGCTCTTAAACATTGTCATATCAAATGTATGCGTTGATGAAAAATTCTTTTTTCTCCAAAATATCTTTGAATGAGCAAATTCAGTTGAAAGCCCCTAAATAGCACATAAATATGTTATTACGGTCCGGCGGTTAAGAAGCACCGTGTCATAGCATAGTGGTTCTTTCAATAACGAGACAAACAAATTGTATCTTACATAGAACGTTTTGCATAGAGCTTTATAATTTTCTCCTACCCTATAAATCCATAAAGATAGTTTCCCTTTGTCACTCCAAATGGTTTGTTGTGAGTCGAAAATCGAAAAAAGAGAGAAGTTCCCCTTAAGGTAAAGAGACTACGTTTGTCGTATACAAATTATTTGGTTGAAAAGCAGTAAAGAATTAGTTTGAAACATTTTGATCTAATCATTTTTTTGCTAGAAGATCTAACATTAGGATTCTGCAAAGTGTTTTTTCGCTTCGTTTATAAAGAAATACCCTGGCAAACTGGAAGGTTAGAGAAACCCACAAGTCTGTAGGCAGTCTGTAAGACCAGGGTACATTAATTGCTTGAAGGGGAGGGGGGACATAAAACTGAAATATTTGACATTATATTCAAGTTTTTAGACGCCGTCATTCTTATTCAAGGGGAGATTCACGACAGCCATTGCTCACTGGGCTTCCCTTGGCTACGGGCCTACCACTTACTTTATATGTCATCAAGTGGTAAATGATCTACCACATATATTTACAAGATTTTTGTTTAAGGAATAGGATCTTTTTATAGTTTCTATTATGATATTAACTAACCGGCGAGGGAGTACACGATTTCTCGGGCATGATTTGCCCTTGTTTTCATTCAAAATCTTGTGAGCTTTAAACTTTGCAACCAAAAAAGATGGTATCATGTATCTCTATGATAAATGAAGCCAAATATTGAATAAAATTTAGTGTAATGTAATATAATACTAAGAAATATCTAGAGTTATTATAGATATCTGGCAATTTGAAAGTCTGAAAAGTTTACCCTGACAAACTCTTGTATTAAATTTTCAAATATCCAGGTTTCTTGCATGTTACACTTTACAGAGTACTTGGGGTGTCCTTTGCAAAGTAGTCTTAAGACCTTAAATTATTAAATCAGTCAAACAAAAACATACGTAACTGTCTCCCTGGCGCTGTTATGGGAATCTATAGTAAAGGTCAGGGACAGTTTTGCAGCACAAAAGTCTTTGTCACATTCAAAACGTACTACAAGAATATACCAAGTGCTTTAATTGTTTAGTTGTATGTTGAAGATTGTATAAATGCTAGGTTCTGTGATAAATTGTCTTAAGAATTTACTTGCTTGTATATACCACCCTCCCCACCTCACTCTGAAAATGTGCAGCGTGTGCTCATGGTTCGAAATCTATCAAGTCATTACTGCTCGAAATTTGGAATTATAGCATATCTATACGATTATATCTTTTAATCAGGGTTTGGACTCGCCTTAAGCCACAATATTAAATATGCATTGAAACATATCAAGTTATATATAATTTGACTTTTCTTTCCTTCAGATAGAAGCACTGCAAAATCATCATGGTGGAATATGGAACCAAACTTGCAGAGGATATTGAAAGAATCTGTCAAGTCGTCAAAGCTGAAGGACGACCAAAAGGTAAAATGGACAGTATCAGTAACTGAAAATGAAGTTAGAAAGGGAATTGTTGAACGGAAGAATAACATCAGAAGCAGTTTCATGATTATTAGAGATATTTACTTCTCTAATGAAGAACAAAATGAGAAAGATTGCAATTTAACATCAGATTATTATGATGCTGAGCAAGACAAGATAACAAGGCTACGCGAAGATGTTCAGAAGTTGGGTGTCCAAACCATGAAATTCAACGTAGATTGGGATCGTGGTGGTATTACAGAAGCTAGCCATGGAGACTATTTAAAACTGTTTGGAGAAAGATTTAAAAAAGACATAAAAATAATGATAAAGGACGCAATCAGCGAGCTACCTAACTTCAACAAATTAACTATAGAGCTTGCTTCGCATTTGTCATTCTGTCAAGACAGAGCAAACGAATTCTATGGTCGCTCAGCTCTTCTGAAGGAAGGAGCAAACTACTTTACTAAAACTGATAAAGAACACAGTATATTGGTTGTGCATGGTCTAAGTGGCTCTGGAAAGACGTCTCTGATGTCGAAATTAGCAATGGAGGCAATAAATATTGTAAGGGAACAATACGGCGAAACACCGGTTCTTGTTACTCGCTTTTGTGGAACATCGTTGGAATCATGCAACTCTTACTTGTTGATGAATAATGTGTTTCATCAGATAGCCGCTGCATTTAATTTAAAAGTAAAGGAAATGGACTGGAGCTATGATGACATGGTAGCGATATTCAAAATGATTCTTCAGTGTGAATATATACAGAAACCTCTACTTGTTTTCATTGACTCCTTGGACCAGTTGAGCAATGATTTTCAGGGTCGTTCAAATTTACAATGGCTTCCAGAACGGCTCTTGCCTAACGTCTTTCTTGTAGTATCAACTACAACAGATCGAGGAGGTTGCCTTTCAAGCTTGAAGACCATGTCTATACCTCAAACGAACTATTTGGAAATTAAGTCTTTAACGCCGGATGATGCTGTCGTTATATTTGATAGATGGTTGGCTAAAGCAGGACGACAACTGACAGAGGAACAGAGACAGTACATCCTCAAAACTGCATGTGATGCAAGAGATGAGAAACCAACTGCATTAAGGCTTCGTCTATTATTTGATGTAGCTGTTAAATGGACTTCGTATCAGAAAGTTCCAGAGCTTCCTACAACTATAAGAAGTTTGATCGACAAATACTTTGCCTTTCTGGAGGAAGAACATGGTTTTCTTTTTGTTTCTAGCATGATGGCTCTTCTCGACACTTCACGTCGTGGTCTTACGGAGGAGGATCTGTTAGATATCTTGTCATGCTGTCCAGACGTGTTAGAGTCTATAATGCAGTATCACAAATCTCCGATTCAAAGAATTCCTCAAGTTGTTTTTATTCGGTTGCGTAATAACCTTGGCAGCTATATGGTGGAAAGAGGCGTGTACGGCAAACTCACCTTAGCTTGGTACCATCGACAGTTTTGGGAGGCTGCTCACGATCGATATGTCAAAGAAGGCTGCGAAAAATATGCAGAACTTTTGAAAAAGTATTTTTCTGGAGAACTAAATGATACCTACCCAGACAGGGGTATATCAAGCCAACCCCTTTTCTGGAAGAGTGAAGAAAAAGACAGCTATCACTTTAATAGGCAAAAGTTAAATGAATTGCCACTGGCTGCTTTAAGGGGATTGCACCCAGAGTCTGCTATTGACATCTTATGTGACATCCAGTTTTGTGCTGCCAAGATAGAGGCTGGATTTGGTCGAGATCTTATTCGAGATTTTAAGATGGCTTCAGAAAAATTGGATTCAGATATCTTGAGTAGTTATAAGGGCTTTATCACTTCTGAAATGCACGTTTTAGAAGATGATCCGGCAATGGTCATCCAGCAGGGAATGAAAGCCTTTCGCTGTGCAACAGTATTTAGTGATGCGTGTTCATTGTTATTGAATCCAAAGGAAGCAATACCATGGGATCCTTCCATTGAAATAAAGTGCATGGTGGAACGCATTAATTTGTTTGAGCAAACAGACGATCTGAACTTCATGACATTAGATGATGTTCAGGGCAGGATCGATGATTTAAAGTTCTACGGAAAAAATCATCTTTTCTCATTATGCCAAGGGAAAATTTTCATTTGGGACTTGCAAACTGGTGAAGTGGGTAAGGTTGTCGCCTTAGAGAAATGGATATATAGTTTTGAGTTTGTTCAGTCTTTCACCGAAAGAGACACGTCGTCAACAGATAGAGGTGTTGATAGAAGTGTTGATATTGCAATGAGTTGTAAAGACGGACTTATACATATATGGCGGATATTGTTTGCCTCTGAAATTACAGTTGAGTTTCTTTTAAAGTGGGAAGCATCCGACGAAGGAATAGGGTTGGGTCCTGTTGATGTCATTGCTGCAGAACGCATTTTACTGGCAGCCGGAATAAACTTTGTAGACGAGGAAAGGGAACAACAGGATTATCATAGCGAGATCACGATATGGGATATCACTCACTATGAACATGGTGATATACAACCTCCCACTATTGTTGTTTCTAAGCCTTCCCCCACGTTGTTTCCAGAGCACAAAAACTGCCTCGTTATGGACGTACAGTTTGGATTTTCTGATGAATATCTGATGCTTGTGTTCCAACTTTCTGGAACAAAGATAGCGGTCTTTTTTTGTTCTGTTAATGATCTGAAGGTTATAGTTCAGATTTGGTCAGAGGTTAATTCAGGGGTTTGGAACTCTTATGCAAGCATTGTCGATATGTTCAAGGATTCGGCAAATCAAACGCAAGTTTTAGTGCCATACAAAGAAAGTTATGCTTTATTCCTTCTAAAGAGAAATCAAAATAATAATTTTGAGGCAACATTCGTTTGCAAATTTCAACACAACATGTCTCTATTTTACAAGGAAAGAAACTGGATTTTGGACTTAAATCATTACGAGTTGTGTTTGTTTTATGACACTCATCTCGGCAATATGGTCAATGAGTGTGCTGACGTAATAGAAAACGGAGGAGGCAAAACAGAACTACAAATGCAGGAATTTCAGGAGACACCTGGAGTAGCACTAGGGCGGCATGGGATGCTACAGGGTCATTCAAGGAAAGTTCGGCTTGCCACCTTTCATTCCAACGTGATTGCTTCTGGGTCGAGTTCGGGAGTCATAAAGTTATGGGATGCCTCCCAGTTTATTCGGGGTGGTGCCAGGCTCCAAAAGAAACATGTCTGTCCACTAGTTTTGTGCTTCGTGATACCAGACGGTGATTTCACAATAACAGGTTGTAGTTGTCATTTGGTTGCAAAAGATAAATATAGTGGAGAGTCGATTTCAGATATTTGGGACCAAACGCACCCCAAGAAGTACTCCCTACTCACTGAAGTGGGAGGAGGGCCTATGTTATTTTTGGAAGAAGACGAAGAATTTACTCAACTAGTTCATATTATGAATCTGTTTGAGGGTGAAGATGTGAATGCATTTGAAGAAATTCGGCTTCCAAAATGCGGTTGTTCCTATGAGTCTTCTGTTGACGAAAGTAGACGCTTGGTGGCGTTGGTCCACAAGGTCGAGGGAAGCACGAAAATCTTTATAGCAAGGGCTGAAAAAAAGGGTCTGCTCGATTTACCTATGAAGATCAAGGGTGCAGTCTATTCTGCAAGTATAAATGCAATTTTTGTCAATGGTTCTCAGTTATTGCAGGTAGGAACGTGTTGTGAAAACGGAACAACTGTATTGTGCCTTTGGAATTTTAGAGACAGTGTTGAAAACTTTGAATGTGCCAAGGAAATACCAGCAGATGGAGCAGTAGAAGGTATATATGAGCTAAAATACGTCTTCCTTCACTATGAAGATGGCGAGACGAGAGTCAAGACAATTACCTTTGCAGGGGAAACTGAGATAATGGAGCTAGCGGTTGTTAGTGTCATCGAGCACGTACATTACACTGCAGCATGTTACATTCCTGTTAACAAATCAGTAGTTCTTGGCACAGAGAGTGGCACTCTTGAAATACGAGATATTTTAACCCTTGAGGCAACAAGCACAGTCGTAGCTCACACTCGGTCTATTTCTAATATCAAAATAACAGATGACGCGACGTATTTGATTACGACATCTGACGACCAAACTCTGCGGATCTGGACCTCTACCGACATGGATCCGGTAGCAATTTACTTTAGCGGAACCGCAATTTTGGCTTTTGACACCTTTTACGGATCAACGGGCAACCTGTTTGTCAATTATGGAGACGTCAGGGGAAAGTTTTGTGTCCTGGAGGTGAAGGTTGGTATTAAAATTGACATTCGTCATTTAAAATCTACTGACGTTTTTCTTCACATCACTTTAATCTCCTGATAAGCTTTTCATCCTATATCATGTCCCATTACGGATTATTTAGTCACTACAAATTCCATTTGGAGTCACAATTTTAAGCATCCGTGTCCACAATTCTGGTATTCGTTCTCGTCTTCCTTCTGAAATTTTCAAATTTGTTGTCTAAGCTATCTTCTAGGATCGCTTCTTCATGTTCTTTCTCAGTATTTTTAGAACATTAGCTTTTCCTATTAACTACCCTCCTTTCCTTCAACAATTTCCTCATATTCACATTAGAAACATCTAGAAGATTTTTCTGAAAGAAGATAGTGGCGATATAGAAAAGATGTCATTATTTGCACCCTATCAGTGGCATTTTCTACTTCACTTGTATCTTTTCAAAACGTATCCTGATACTTTCTTTTTTGTTTGTTTTCACATTCCGAGCCTTGCAATGCTATTTGAGTTTATTTTTGCCCGCTAATCATAGTAGCTCACATAGGGTCAAGGCAGGACTTGACACTTGGTAGGTTATTGGGAGGAGAAAAGGGCGCGTTATTGCTTCATATCATTCTATCTCAGTTGCGAAGTCAATACTCTGTCTAAAATTTGTATATTATTACTAGCTACTTCTTGCAAATTCTCATGGATTCCAAACCTTCATTTCTTTTTGAAGAGTAATTGCCCACTCCTTCCTTGCCCTACCCTACCTTGTCCCTTTGTTTGTTGTTTGTTGTTTGTTGTTTTTGTTTAGTTGTTTCAGTGTCTCAAATAGCAGAGAAGCGTTTTTAACAGTAAACCCTTGGCTGCCAGTACATTATACTGTGATTTCATAGTACTACACGAAACATATTATATTAGCTAAGAGTTTCACAATGCTTTAATGATAAGTTAGCCCGATGTTGAAACCATCTGCTTCAGCTTTAGGGGGACGTGCCAAATTTTTCCTTTTCAAATATTCTGACAGCATATATATTCAAAATGTCCATTGTAGTCTAACATGCTGTATGTAATGATGATTTATTTTGCTTATACTCTTCAATTGCAAACCGTGATCCTGTTAAAATGGACATAAATGCGATAGTAAGGTAGGATAATGAAAAGCATACATAAATCACTACAAGAGCACCACCAACACCAGCACCACCAACACCAGCACCACCAACACCAGCACCACCAACACCAGCACCACCAACACCAG
>JAAAKL020000527.1:18334-40725 GCA_010016065.2 Carybdea cf. marsupialis auct. non (Linnaeus, 1758)
AGCACCACCAACACCAGCACCACCAACACCAGCACCACCAACACCAGCACCACCAACACCAGCACCACCAACACCAGCACCACCAACACCAGTACCACCACTATCATCATCATCATTGAAATAGAAATAGATACTAACGATTTGAAGTCTACCTAAACCTGGCTTTATTCTGGAAAAAGGTTACACAGTGAGATGTCCTTGTCACACTTAATTACTGAGCAAGTACAATTATATGTATTTTCGAAACTGGCAGATGATATTATGGCATATTATGTGCAATCCCTGCACAGTAAATTAACATTGAGCTGATAGGATGGTCTCTAAACTTGCATAGAACTTAATGCGGATATCCAGTCGTAGAGGATTAGTAACGTATGGGACGACGAAGGAAAAAGACTGTGGTATCTTCCAGACCCACCCAGATCATTTGGTAGGATACACGTTGTAAGTGTGTGGGTCACGGGTTCGAATCCACTTGGTTACATTTTTCTTTATAAAAGTCTTTTCCCAAAAGAAGTGTAGTTGCCCCCCCTGTGGTAATTATTCTCTAGTTAGCCTTACCACCTGAGGTTCTAAATCGTATATATTTGTAACATATCATAGTTACTCCATATGTGTTTGAAACGTATATCCTTCATGTTCTAAACAATAGGACTGGAATCTCCTTCTCCGCAGAGAGGTGCCAGCATTTGATGCAAAAGTTTTGAAATAAGTCTCAGAAAAAATTTTCAAGTTTATTTTAAAGTTAATGATGATGATTACATCATATTCATGCCTTATTGCGATAACATCCAAATGCCGGGAATACTGGAAAAAAAACCCTGTTAAACAAATAATTGGGCGGCGAAATACGAAAATAAGACTGATTATAAAAATAAAAACAGTATATTTCTATCCTGGGAAGAAACTATGTTTTATTATTCTAATCGAAGATACATTATCATATTTATTTGGAGTTATGAAGAAACCGTAAATGCATAAACTTGATTATTTGATACGATTATGGATATCACAAGAACGTATCAGCTTTAAACAGAAAGGTTCTCGATAGAATGGGAATGTTACTTATTAAGGCATTTGTAATAAATATAAAACTCTTAAAGCAAATAAAAATTATAATGGTAATAAGTAGAAGAAAATGAATATAATTGTTGTTCCGCTTTTCGGAAATGAAATGATTTAAAAGGAAAGATTTTAACCCTTTCAGCAGATTATGCACAGCTCAGATGTGATGCAAGTGGAGTGTAGAACTAAGCAAAGAAACAAAATTCTTTGGCAACCAGTTCGTAGTAATATAATAATAATATGAAGAAGGCGATGCAGTTTCAGAACTATGACATGTGTTAAATAGGGCTAACTTGAACATGTTTTTAATCTAAACAAATTTTTTTGGTGGCATTAGATGAATTAATGGTTTCAAAGACCGCGGCATTCATTTCGAGGACATTCCAAATACAACGATGCACTAAAATCGGTGAATGATAATGATTGAACATCCCTGTTTTTACTTCTATCACTTCAGACACAAGACAAGACGTGGAGAAGTATCACATGGGAAAATTGTTCCGAGGACGATGAGGAACAAGAATCAGGAGGCGCAAGTGAAGACGAGGAAGAAATAGTTGAAGGGGACGAGGAAGAGGAAGGTGAAGGAGAGGAAAAATGTGAAGTAGAGGAAAGAAAAGAATGGAATAAAGACAATGAGAGATTTAGAGGTAAAGATAAAGAAGATTGTGAAGAAGGAGTAGAGAAAGAAGTGGGAAGGTGTAAGGGGAGGTATGGGGTAGAGCATGAGAAGGAAGAAAAATACGAAGAAGAAAAAAATGAAGAAGAAGGTGAATACAAAGGTTCTAAAGAGGGCAATGAGAATAGCAGATGGGATCGAGAGAGAGATTTTCGGGATCAAAAGCAAGAAAGAGTCGTTTATGATAGAGAAGGAGAAGTAGCGAGAGCAGAAGAAGCAGAAGAAATAAAAGCAGCAGGAGCAGGAGGAGAAGCAGTTGTAGAAAGAGAGGGAGGAGAAGCAGCTGGAGAAGGAGAGGCAGCTGAAGAAGGAGAAACAGCAGGAGAAAGAGAAGCAGCGATAAAAGGAGAAGCAGCAGGAGAAATAGAAGCAGCGATAAAAGGAGCAGCAGCAGGAGAAAGAGAAGCAGCGATAAGAGGAGCAGCAGCAGGAGAAAGAGAAACAGCGATAAAAGGAGAAGCAGCAGGAGAAAGAGAAACAGCGATAAAAGGAGCAGCAGCAGGAGAAAGAGAAACAGCGATAAAAGGAGCAGCAGCTGAAGAAGAAGAAGTAGCGAGAGATGAAAAAGCAGTGGAAGAAGGAGAGACAGTAGGGGAAAGAGGAGCAGCATCATAAGTAGAAGTTAAGGAACAAGAAGAAGCAAAGGAAGCAAAGAGCAACGGAATCATGCAAGGTAACACAAGCCAATGTGAGGGCTGTAATTAACATTAGCACTGTATGGTAGAGGAAGATCAAGCGTCGAGACAGATTAACAATGTTTACGTTAATAGAGACAAGGTAATTCCAGAGCAGCGGACCAAGTACCAAGTAAAAAGCAGGATAAATAGGGAGAAATAATATCATCGGGACAAAAGTTTTTAAGGAACGCAAGATTGTTTCATCATGCTACATTGTAAACACGGAAGTCACTTAGGATGATTTGAAAAGTTTACGAAATTGCTGCGCGTGGAGATAATTTTTTGCATATTGTGTCCTTCAACAGGTCGCAATACTGTGAAAATAAATTCCCACGGAACCAGAAGCAATCTGGGGCAGTGGAGAGAGAAAAATGGTAGTTTTAGAACACGTTTTTCGTGACAGGTTGTCTGCTTAGGGTCGTTACGTTAATAAAGACTATGAGAATTGGTAACTTCTGAATTATACCGTCTTTGCTCCATTTAGAAGTCAGTATTTTCTATATCTAAAGTTCAACTGACCAGCAAGTCTCGCCCTGCTTTTATCTGCTTTTACGTGGTTTATCGGCCCCACTTCTATTACTAATTCTATCTCGGGCAACTATGTTTTCATACTTTTGTATTATTCAACAATCTTAAATTTAGTCTATCGGTAATCTAACTATCCCTAAACATTTCCAATCCTTAACTTGTTAATTGTGAAATGTACCACAATGTTACTAAGTAACTATTGCAATGGCCATATTGTTTATGCCCATCGTTATGAAACTTTGTATGGACACTCTCCTGGACCAGGGGCAGGGGTTATTAGCGGGTTTGCAGCCTAAGGAGCCGGCCTCAGAGGCCGCTGGAGCCAAAAGTGTGCAAAAAGTGCATTCCCAGACTTCCCTGATGTGTCTTATAAGCGTATTCCAAGTGTGTGCAAATTGCATTTACCATAAATCAGATAATCTATTTATATGATCAATTGGTAGTTTTTGTTTGGATAGATGTTACTTTACACATTTTCTAACTATTGTTCGGTGATAAAATGACGTCGTTTCCATTACACAGAGCCTTCCCTATTGGTATTCGCGGCCTCGAAAATTAAGAATAGTGAGTTTGACGAGAAATTTATCTTGTGACTAAAGTTAAATGAATTTTAAAACAAAGACGAGGATGTAGGGTATCATAATACTATCGGAACTAACACTAGAACAAATATATGTTATTAAGAATTTCCTTAAAATTAACAACAAAAGTTTTAAGTGCTTTGCTTTACAAAGCATCTAGTTTTTGTTACTGCTTTACAAAAAACACTGCTTGAAGAATGAATTCATGGAGCAAGCTTGTCATTTTTAAGCTTTTATGACGAGCTAAATAGACTAGTGACCTCAGCAGCAGTCAAAATATATTTACATCACGTTGTACTCTGCGCTGTCTGGGAAGCTTAGGCCTGCAAATATTGCTGTCTGTTTGTGACCAAAGACAACATACAAACATTGCTCTACCCTTTCTCTCACAGACTGTCAATGAACTTGAAAGTCTGTAATGAGATAGAGATAGTTATGCTTGAGTTCTTGTCGAAGGATATGTGACTTTCAAGATCAAGTTCGTAGACTTGGAAAGCTGCATGCCAGCCACGTGTTTGGCCACCATCCAGCTATCTCGCTTGTTAGAAGTTGTAGGTCACTTCTGAGGTCATCCGACTTAGGTTTGGGATAGGTCACTGAAGTAAACTTTCTTGATTGGAGGCTTATTTCTTCCATAAAATGCACTCTTACAAATTTTTGGCCCGAGGCTGCCGTCTGATGCTGAAAACCCGCTGGTAACCTATCCCCGGTCCAGGTGAGTCCAAATTTTCGCATCGTAGTTTGTCCATTATGGTTACATAGAAACACGAACACTGCGCCCTTGGGGTTGACCGGATCGACCCGGAGACCTTATCTGATTCTCCTAGATCAACGCAAAAGCAGAGGTTACATGTAAACTACTGAGTGAAATTCATAGAAATCATGTCGAAAAACAAAAGGTCTCAACGAGATAAAGAAGGGATGTGTTTTGTAAGCAGAAACAGAGGCAATCAGAACACAGGATATGCAGAAAATATTCAAATTACCATAGTATTTGAGATAATTTATGTAAAGGAAAGAGCATAATGCAAATTCAAAAATGTTTTTGTTTCTTGAAGGTGGATTGGCAATGTTATCTTGATGAATCTATTGTAGTTCTGATTTCAATAATTACTTTTGGCGTAAGCACAATTTCTTCTGATGATGAATGTATAATACACGTGACACATATCATCTATAATGTTAGCTCTTTCACCTTGATACATGGTGCTTCATTTTTGCCTATTTACTTACTGACAAGAGAACAGTGACAGAGAAGGTGGTGGCTGAAAATTGTCAAGAGACGTAGGTTAAAAGTATAAGAAAATATATCAGCCTCGGCTGACCTCGTACTCAAGGACGTATTCTTCTTAGAACTTTTTTGAGTACATTGCCTGTGCAATTGTTTCAACTATCTACTCAATTAAAATCAATACTAATGCGTCATTATAATAGCGTTGGTGCTGCCCTCATCAACGTGTAATGTCTTCTAATTTATTCTGTCACTTTACAATATCAACTTGACATCGGTAACCATTGGTTAAAAAGTTTGTTGGTGGTACAAAACAATAAAAGTAGCCAATCATAAGTCTGACTGCTATATTGGTGTCCGTCCACATCAAAGCAAGAAAACCCGTTGCTCTGCAGACAAAATTTATTTATGTTTTCATTGGACCTCTTCGGTTAACCATTCAGTTCCACTTACACTGATTGGTCAAACCAACACCAATCTAGCATTCAGACTTCTGATTGGCTACTTGCAAAACGCAGTTTGGAAAAAGTTTCATTGATTTCTTCTTTATTTCAATTCTGACAATCATTAACTCTTAGGAGTGTCAGAAGGGAAAAGCTTTTCAGTTCCAAATTGTTGTTGCTATTTCGTGCAGTTTTATAGTTAAAAAGTGTCTCAAAAAGTTGCCTTATTTTGACTAGCCTTGCTTAATTAATTAATCTGATTCCACTCAATAAAAAGTGATGAAGGGAAATCATATTTAATTGCGAAAGAGATTTTGACAAAGGGGGCATCGAAATAAGCTCGATGCGAAATAATTATCTCTACAAGTTATCGATAATATCAAAATTATATCGCAGTTCATGATATCTTGAGACCTCCTAAGTAACGTTTAAAAAGATTGAAGTTTAAGGAGTATTGTGCCAAGCCAGAAGATCTTTTTCGCCGAACTTTGATGACCCTAAGTTATCACACCGTCTCGTGGAAGGAAATTGCTTCGAAGCCTAGATAATTTACTTATGTTTTTGAAAATCATAGTTCTGCTTTTAAGGGATCAAGAGACGTTACCTCCTCTATCCTTCCTTCTGTAATAGTAGTTACGCACTAGACCTGAAGTGAGTACAGCGCGGTGGAATTTGGGGCTGGAGGGACCTGCTCCCCACCACTTGGAATAATTTGCAACAAATGTCGTTTTTAAGTGCCAATAACTGTGCGTTTAAGTCCAGCTCAAAATTATTCCACCACCCCATTTCCTCCCCCTATGTGATTAATCTTCCTCTGTCATTGCAGTAGAGGGGTACTTTTTAATTCTGCTTCCAAATGATGACACTTATCTGTTGTTTAGAGCGTTCCGGATAACTGGTAACATGTTGTTAGGACACAACAGGTGATTGGCATTGGCTCAATTTTAAAAAGCACCTATCCAGAAATCTAGAATCGCATAAAAGTGCGGTAACAATCGAAACTATTAGATGATTGATGTGGTTAGTCTTCTGAAATATTATCTCGATATGATATAATAACTCTTGATAGCCATGTCTTTCTTATCAAACCCATTTATACAAATAGGAACCGAACTTTAACCATGATTTTTGTTGTGGTGCTTGTTTCTTTCTCTTGAAGGGTTAAACGACCTGTCAATGTTTTGGATTTGTGCCATTTTGGTCCAGGCAGCTTTCTTTTTACTAAAAAAGAGTGTGTTTATCTCCCTATATTTGTTGAATAAGACGGAGGTCTGTCGTTTCAGCAGGAGAAATAATTGACGAGGTCGTGGGTTAACTCTTTTAGATAAAGGCAACATAAGTTCCACACCTATAGTTGTAGATCTATCATCTAGTGGGATTACAAATTACAACGTTTTCATTATGTTGGGGACGCTTTGTTGATGTCAAGCGACTTCACAGCGGTTTAGTTATTGAAAATTCTTTATCCCAACAAAAACATTTCATTTTACACTTTCTTGCTCAATATGAAAGAAAAAGACTGTGGCATAATTACGCACTTTGATTACAATGTTGTCGTAGTATTGTACTTATCAGAATACTTCTCCTGTTGAAGAGCAGGTGGTTCTATCAAAACATGAACAGGTGGAATTGAGAAATCTATTTTGACATTGGCCAAGACAGTCACAGAGCTAGTGACAACATGTATATTGATTGAAATTGCCATTTGTCAAAGAAGATTCGAGTATTTTCTAATGACATAAATACGTAGAGGGTCAGATAGGATTTTCGGTAAATCGAAAAAGTAACATGTTAATTTGTGTCTATCATCATGACACGCATACTTTATTTCGTGCCAAACTACCAACTAGCGAAGTTTTCACTAGTAGGTCTGATGCTCTTGAGAGACAACTTGCAGGTAGAGTGCCATTCGATTGAAGTGAAGGGAAACTGGGAACGAATGGGAAGGATTAGTTGAGGCCTGCATCAGAGCACATGGTCCAAAGCTGTCCAGATCTCAGAAATCAACGGCATGTAGAGAATTAAGCCTTTACGAGCTACAGGGAGCAAAGATAAAACAGCAATAAAGAAAGTAGCCAATTAACCAAAATGTTATTTTGTTTCACAAAACCTTACACTGATTTTAAAGTAAAGATTCGAAAATACTTTGCTAACTACAAAGTATGCATATGCGTTGGAAGAAACTTTAAGCTGGGAAGCTGAGATCTTGTAATTGGCGTTGGGCGTAAACTTTCCAATTTTCATTACCCAAAAACATCTTTGAGAAACGCATTTCATTTAAGTGTTACCTGATAATGTTTGGAAAGCAATAGTTTTCCAGTTTTCTACCTTTGAATGCCTAAATGAATCTAAGGTTTAATAGCTATGTTTGTTATTTCGTGCTAGATACTTGCAGTGAGTGCCGAACCAAAATGTTACCTGATTTTCCGCACACCAATAACAGAATTACGAATCATTAGTTGCTCTTTCGAAAAACTTTTGTATTGGAATACAATAATAAAAGACAGTCATAGCTTAATCATAATGAAGTTTCTAAATATACATGTTATAAAATTGATTCCGAATTAACGTTTCGAGACTTGACCATATCAGTTAGGAGTTCTTTTGTATTCATGTAAAATGGCAAATGCATTAAATCGATGCCATAATATTGTTAATGGCATCTATTCTTCTGCATATCGTGCAAGTAAATATGTATCTGTTAGCTATTGCAGAGGTTGCAGGAGTCAATACTGATCATATAATTTAATTTACGTCTGATAAAATATCCATTCTAGCTTTACTAACGGATTTTTCAAAAAAAAACCCCAAAGATTTCAATGCGACAATGCCTTAGGAGTTTTCCAAAATAAAATAGCCTAGTTTCCAGGGAGATTTCACAAGTCAGATCGTAGAAGTTATGAGGTGAACTCAAGGAAATGTTGGGATTCCTATTTATCATAGAAACAATGGAAAATGATTCCAACGCCGGGCAGGTGATTGGAGCAAAACATCGAGACGTAATGGATATGACATTATGGATGCAATGGAAAGCAATGGAAATCTAACCCCATTTTCTAAGGATGCAATAAATGCTATACTTCTTACATGCTAATACCTAATCTAAGATACATTTAATGACGTGCACTGGTCACAATAGCATTGAGAACTTTATCATTCTTTTCGTCATTGAAAGCTGATCTTCCTAACCTTTTGTGGACGTGGTGATGTCATTAAAATGTGTGACGGATACAACTTCTATAAAATCGTACAGTACACAGAACGTACAGTAAGCATCGGGACAAACATTCAACAAATTTTCCCCAGTGCTTTACTCAGAGAGGTTCAAAACAATGATACATAAGATATGACCTGAACACTTAGTAGTTTCTCGTTAAAAAGTATTTGCAAGCATTTTGCATCAAAAAAGCCCTATGTCCGCGTTACAATACGTCTTCAAAACACCGGCGAAAAGCATTCTTGGTTGTTTTTGTTCGTTGAGTTATTTAGCTCTTACTTCTTCATGTTTAGGACACAGTTTCTATCAATCGACACGTATTCCCTGTTGATGAATTCCAACAAAGGGCACCTCAACTTTTGAACAGCCATAAAGTAGCTGAGTAAGGCAATTTTTTAACGAGCTGATCAGGGAGTCTAAAGCTTCGTAGCGGTCCTAACATAGGAACTCTATATGGCAACTTATAATGATTTTCTTTCATGTAACTAATTGAACCCGTGAATGGATTGCAAGGTTGAGAAATCTGATGCTTTTCTTTTTTCTGCTCATTCACAAAGTAAATTCTATTTATATACAGGCCCTTTCTATTACAGACATATTTAAATGCGTTTTGCAACCCAAATTTACCCCGCAACCCATGCCCGATCCACTCCTTAGAGAAGTGTAGAAAAATAGCGGCCACACAAGCCGCATTCGGCTTTTTCCCATTACATCCACCTACCAATTTTTAACCTTAGTAGGGTAAAGCACTGTAAAGTTTTTACCTTGGCTTATGGGCATATTGTCGAGGGACCATAACTCTAACCTCTAACTTGCATAACTATTGGGATGTGGGTCAGATACTCTAAGCATTTCCACCTGCCACCCAATTCCTTTGACATTTTTATTTTCTTAATTTTTCGCTGTCAAGCATTATATCAATATTTGCATACTAATACATTTGGCTATTCCTCTCTCCATATTATACTGGTGGTTAAACTACATACTCCCTTTTCTGGAAGTCTCAGAAAACTGATTGGGCTCTGCTTGTTTTCCAGTATTGGCCACAAGAAGCCATCTGTAGGATGTCGATTGCTGTAATTAAGATATTAAAGTGTAGTTTCACAACGCCTACCATAGAGAGCTAGAAAAGACAAGGTGGTGAAATCCTTCTGATCGAGGAATTTTCATCTCAAAGGTGGTTATCAAGCAGAATTGTCTTGGAGCAAATGAGAAGTAATATACTCAAATTCAAGTTTCATAAAATATTTATAATCTCGTGTACACAAAGGCAACATGCATTGAAATAATTTCCCAATATGCATTGCTATTATTTCCCAATATGCATTGCTATTATTTCCCAATATGCATTGCTATTATTTCCTAATATGCATTGCTATTATTTCTTAATATGCATTGCTATTATTTCCCAATATGCAACGAGAGACCTTGCTTGCACATTGTATTGAAATCAATATAATGTAGTTGAACCTCTTCCAAATGGACAGATATAGGTTTTGTTTGCACACGGTCAACAATTTATTGCAGTCTAGTTGGATCTGATCCTAAATGTGAACAGACAGGTCTTGTTTGCACGCGGTGAACAAATGAGCTCAATGTGGGCACAGAGAGGCCCTACTTGTACGTGGGAACAAACGGGGCGAATCTCTTATGACCTATTGTCCATGACATTTTTTTGTTTCTCTAAAAAAGGGTTCCCATCTGACTATCATCTAACCTGCTCCAGTGAGTACAGAGATCGGATCCAAATGTCCACGGAAAGAAAAGGACGCCAGCTATTAATGGAACTGGAAGGTCGATAAATTGTGGTAGCCTCGTTGTCGTGCCCTATTGAAAAATTTAAACGTTTCTTTTTATTTAATTCCTGCATTATTAAGTGCATAGAAAAGATATCAGTTAAATAGTTTCGACGTGTTGTTTATTGGGTGACTATAATTCCGGTATTCTTTACTGTTCTTGTGGCCTAGGAGAAGACACCTTCTAATCAACGACGTTTAGTTCTGTCTTCTGCATTCACCCCTCGATATACGTTGATTACCTAATCATAGCTATGGTTATCAATGATTATCCTTCTGCTCTGATTGTCATTTTAAGAAACTGAAAGTTTTACCCCCCCCCCCCCCCCCAATGCCAAATAGGGTTAATAGCAGGCGCCATTCACTTAGCAACAAAAATAACATATACAGCTCTGTTATTAAAAGACTGCTCTAGAATCCAAACATTCCTTCAACTTATAAAACAATTCCAAAGCTGCAGTCTAGTTATATACAATATCTATCAAGTTTTATATCCTTAAACCTCTTTTCGTTTGTACATTTTGTAAGTTTAATGCCCTTCATCATCCAAACGTTCTACTGTATTCACGCATTCTATATAAAACTATCTAATTACGAAATTGTTATTTATATCATCAAATATCTCTCGAGGAACCACAGCACTGGTATTTTCCCATGTTAAAGAAACACGGATCCTTTAAAATGATATTGCGTTTGTTTTGAGTTATGGGCACAACAATATTCCTCCAAATCTGATATAGAGGCACCCACTCAATTTCTGTTCGAAAGGAAAACATTTGTGATAATTTCATAGGGCGTTCTATTCCACGGAGATATGGAACTGAGTACTGACGGTGTTATATAAAATTTATGTTCTATACAATTTTTTGTATAATTTCAAACTCTAAATCCCATTTCTTCCGATGTGAATTAACGTGAATAAATGCACTGAAAAAGACGATGTAAACATCTTTTTCTATTCTATCGGATTCCCACTTTCTCCATTTTGACCTTCCACCTGTAATCTCTTTCTATTGTACTAAGAGAAAAGAATTATCTAGAAGATCTCCCAGATCGCCGAAGTAGCATAATTTCCATGCAAGATATGATAATGGTAGGATTTGGGATCCAACTTTCATAATGGTCTCACAACCTTAGCCACTCTCTGTGGTCCTTTCATTTGACACTATCTTTTGTACTGTCTCTATGACCAAATCAGATTCCAAGTAGTATGAGCTCTCAATCAAATTTGGATTTGAAAACAACGACGTTTCAATAAATGAATGTCCCGGAAACGCGGAAACAGGAGAGAGTGCCGAGATTTTGGCTGAATGGCCATAATTTGTAGTTTAACCTTTGCAAGACTTGTCTTGACAAAATAATAGAACGTTAGGATGTCATATGCATAGAAACAAAATAACTGACAGACGGATAACGTTTTAAAAGTACTTTGAGTTTGCTAACACTGTTTGAAGCTTAGTTGCCGAGGAAAGTTTCATGAACAATAGACTATATCTGCGAACTTTGACAACCATAGCAGAGTTTCATAAAGATTTTAGACTGTAAATTGCCGTTCAAAGGCATATTTGATATTTTGTATGATGCAAAATATAAAAAGAGAAGAAAACACTCTATTTGTTAGTTCATGAAATGGAAACAAGGTAAGACAAATAGAGACCACTGGGTCTGCATTGCACAATTTTTAATGGAAACAGAAACGCATTCTTTGAGAACAAAGACTCGCTACATTACAGTGCATGCTATGAGATTATCAGAGGGTGCTTGAGTGCGTGCGTTAGAACTGACTATCGCTCTCTGTAATACACCATAATTATTGATTAGCTGCACAGGGCGCTTATGGTATGTATTGCAGGTGCATTTATTCACGAGAGTACTCTTAATGCGAAGTTTCAGGAAATACCTGAATCGATAGGACATTAAGAGTAAAACTTGAATCGTACCACTAGATTTAAAAATAGATATGACATTTTACGTTTCTGCAGCAATCGAGGTCAGCATCAACACCTACCGTTATTAAGCACAATTATGCGGGTGGCATTCGGTACGTAAGGACTGTAATCCTTTCTTTTAGCTGTCTAGTCTTCATCAAGAGACACAAAAGTGCTATCAACGAGTGAGAGTGATTTTCGAAGAGTAAGAAATTCGTCCAACAATTTCAACTTATATTTTATGATAGAAATGTACAAAATGAAAACAGACTGCTTCCTGGACTTGTGAAAATGCATTTTACAAATCAACCACAGGTTTGCATGAGGAAATACAATACAAACTTGTACCCTAGAGTTGTCCTTCAAAGAGGGCCTATACTTCACCAAGAGCCACAATTTTTAGGAGGGATTTATACTATGGTTGGCACACCCGGCCTGACATCTGAAGTATCCATGGAAGCTATATGAGGATCACGGCCATAAATCTTCTCACCTATAAATGGCAGATAAACGTCAAGGTCTACTGTAACCCAACATATCGAAAAGAATTCAAATCATATCTGAAGTCAGACTTTTCCCTGCGTGGCAAAAAGTCATAGTTCAATGAGTAAGGAAAGGGCTTCGTCGTATATTCAATGCTATTTTTTCACAAAATAGTTTTATATCAGACACAAACAAATTTGGTTTAAAGTGAGGTAGCAAAACAAACCAAATTACGTCATTGCTACTAAAGGTTTTATTATGTCTAGGAATACAGGTAGTCGATGAGAAGCACAACGTTACCAAGTGATTGATAAACTTGGGTAATCTGAGCACCATTATCAAGGATATTTCATACTAACCTTTAAAAAGGTAAAAGAAGGGGAGAGGGGAGGGTAACTTATTCTTTGGTTGTGTGGGAGTGTTAGAGCGTTGTATATATTAAATAGTTCGGGAGACAACTGGACCCCATGTTTTCAGGAATAAAATCTTACTTCATTTGTTTATTTCAGTGCTGATATCTGGGGTGAAATATCACAAACAAACGGAGCGTATGCAGGCGATAAACTATACAAAGAATGTAAAAGTGTAATCAATCTTATACACGTTTGATATTCATCCTTTGTTGTTAGGAGGAAAATCAGTAGAAGATAAGGACAGATAAGAAGAAACATGTTCTGTATCACTAATTTCCTAGGCACTAAATTCTTAGAACATCTGTAAAATAAGCGTTTTTAATGTGTTGTTTACGAGTACCGGTGGAATAATAGAACTGAGCTCTAAAGAAACAGCTCTCAACATTCATTCCTTGGTTTGTTTGGGTTAACACCGGCAAATCAATCGAGAATTTCTATTGTACTGTACATCAATTTGTTCACTGGTTGAAAAGCTTTAACATAGTCTCTTATTCAAGTCTCCTCTTCTCAAATACTGCTCGCATTTTGATGGTATTTAACAGACAGGACGTCCCTTATGAAATTACAAATAGGAGTTTTTCAAAACTGGAAAGTCATACTACTTATCCAAGGTTCCTGTTCCAATAACAGTAGAAGTTAAAATCGTGTCTGCTAATCAAAAGAAGGTGTTAGAGTGTTGGGGGAGAGGGGGCGGCATCAGTTTTTTGACCTTTGTCAAATGTAAAGTTACCAAGCAGGATCCTATGATTAATTTGACTGATGCAAGAACTGGCTATTGCTTAAATGCTGCAGAATTTTTGGTGATAACCGGGAGTCAATTATGTTAAGGAGGGGAGACTTTACGCTGAACGTAAACAACTTTTTCATTGTGCTTATTGGCAGTCATTTGTGACCTTCATGCGGAAACGGAGAGAAATGATGGGGAAATGTTCCTTTTATAGACGATCAGATGTTACTAATCCAAATCTATGTTATATACATCTTCGCTTCATGTACTACAAGACGGTATTTGTTACATACCCTTGCAAGTTACTAGGGGGGCACTTGCCCTAATAATTTGCTATGATAATAAAGCAGAGGATTCAAACAAAGTGGGCTTAGCTATCAGTACCTACACTGTTAACCTATATGCTTGGTACATACGGTCGCCTACGACATCCACAGAACATGTCCTGCCTTTTTTGTCTGGAGATGTTTGCTCACATGCCCCATTCTTCTTCTCGTTTCCCTTTTTCTATAGCTCTATTCTAGATATAGCACTACGTCTTTCGCTTTTCCCTCCACCTTTCAGAGCCCATACGAAGGAATTTTACTGTTGCTTCATGGTTCTCACATAAGCTTGATATTATGTTAAAGGCATGTTTTGTGAGATGTTGAGGCTAGATAGTCTAAAAAGGCCTTATCATCACTTTTCGATATCAAATCTACATTGTTTTCTTTTATGTGTCTGCCAGACGACGGTAGGTAAGCCCTATTTAGAGGATAACTTCTATTGATTCATTATGATCAATAAATACTGTTGTAGTAATTGGTACTGAATTTTTCACTTGTCTCTAATAAATATGAACTTTGTCAGTTGTTATTCCATTCACGTCATAAGGCCAATCTTCCTGATATTGACGATCGAGAACAACCTAACAGAAAGGATGAAGTTCCTCTGATACTGATTGTCTTGGATTGTTAATCTTTGCTAAGATAACCCTCCCCATTCATCATTGCTGTCCGCTTGTCAGTGTCAAACACAATGCAACATTGTCAGCATTTATAAACTTGAGTACTTTTTGTTCCCTACTTTATTGAAAATACTTATCTCTTGGAATTTTATTTATGTTAACAATGCAACAGGCGTGTGGCAAGCAATATGCCAAGGGATGACCATTGCTCCCGAATGAATTTGTATGCTCCAGCTTTCCTTCCTACATAAATGTCCAAAATGAACACTTGATCTCCGGCTATGCCATGGTGATGTAGATAAAATATGTTTTTGATTTAAAAATAGTCGTACACATTAATAGTCTATTTACCCGTCCCAGTAATATTTATAACAAAATCTCGTACCCTTCAAGACCAACCATGGAGGATGGCTACAAGCATCGGGCTGGCTTTGTGCCTTTCGTATGGTTATTGCTTGCCTGCAGTGCAGATTTGAGCTTGAAGGATTGAAAGCAGCGCTGTACTATCAGCAGGCTACCGCAGAGAGATATCTTGGTAGATGGAAAAGGACGTGACATTGAGGAAAACGCAAAACGGCAAAGGGGCCGAGGTGTTAATGAGTCGCAGAAGAAAATGGTTCAGTCGTGCAATCTACAGAGGTCGCACTGATCTATAATTCAATCTGACAGATGCAGTGTATTAGGTAACTTTGTTGTTGCCAAAATTCAAGTTTCAAGTAATCTTCAAATATTGTGTGACAATTCATACCAAAGAATATCTTAAAAACGAAAAGGAGCACTTCGTTAGTTCTGCTGTTTCTAATTTGAGGGCACGTGTGAGAACGTGGGGAAATATCAGACCAAGATGAGGTTAGAAGGTCTTGAAAATAACACAAATAAAGAAATACTGACTGCAACAGTAACACAGTTACTGCAGTTGACGACTTGCTCCCTGTTTGTTTTCGGTACCACATGGATAGGCTTCATATTTTAGTGGAACATAATAGCTGCACATTGTTATTTCCGTAAAAGTACCCTTATGTAAAGGAAAATTTGCATCTTGTCAGTCTGTTTCCTGATGTAAACTCTCAGACAGGGATTTTTCCCTCGAAGATCCATCGTTTCATCCTTTAGACTAATAGAGGGACTTATCTAAGCCCGGCATATATGTGAAGTGATTAAGTAAGTTTCAAATTTATTATACAATTTCCTTATCGGTTTTATGGTATTCTGCGTGCCTTAAATGCTGCATGCGTGTAGTATGAGTTTCACGTATTATAGGTATTATCGATACGATTTTCTTAACTGTCAACCATTAGTTCATATAATGTCCCTAGAAATAGCATAAGTTTCAATGCCAGTAACGTGACGGTCAGTTAATCTACTTGCTACGAAGGGATTGCTATCCTGTTTACAATTTGCATCATTCAATTCTCTTAGTGGTTATTGCATGTTTTCAAGTCTGGTATACTAGTATACGTCATTGTATACATCATCAGCTGACAAAGAAGTGCGTGGCTGTATCAACGACGAGCAGGTACTTACCATATTGGTAATTCACCGTGCATATAAACAGCCCAAACTGGCAGTTTACCCTGCTTTACTCAGTGATAATCGGGAGTAATTAAAGGTAGCCATATCCGCTATCCTCATTTTGGCAACTGTGCATCCTTCTCTATTAACAGATCCACATGTGTTTGCTGATCAGGTTGACGTGACTTGTAGGAGGCCATTCTTTTTCGCTGATAATTGAGGTCTAAATTGTGTATTTCTTGTACTAACAGTCGCTCAGCTAGGAATGCATCTTTCTGAGTAGTATTTGCTGTTGTAAGTTGATAATGAAATGATCTCTATAGTCATTGATCTGATCCTCTGTCCATAACCTCTGTGCATTTCCTTAATTTGAACAAATATCAACACTGACAACTCCATCATGAATCAATTCATCACGATTGCTTACTTGGTTCAACTTCGTATTTAAACCGTACCAAGCAGCTTTTTTCCTTCACAGCAGGTGTTATCTACATCTAGCGCACTGCAGATCGGTTGTCTTAGTTCTTGTCTCTGGCTTTGATATATTTTTGATTAGAGGGTTAGAATGCATTGCATTTCCGAGTAATTTGAAGACGTTTGGGAACAAAAAGGCCAAAATGAGTGACTATTTTTCATTAAGACGGTATCCTCTGGTCAAACGATGAGACGGTGAATATATCCATTTATAGGTTAATCTATTCATTTTATGTTACACGTTGAATATTGATTACAAATTTGGCAAAATTGTAACAATCTGAAGAGATTCGAGCTTCATACAAGTTGAGTGAAAATAGGCACAAAGATAGGCATCCATCGTCTTCCATTCCTCAGTAAACAAGTGTTTGAAGAAAAACTGACAGCTTCATTTGTCTCTAATGATTCATCAATTTTATAACTTGGTAGTACTTGGTATTGATAACATGGCATCATGTGATAATGACTTAAGAATGATGCCGAGATTCTAGTGGAGAGGACCAAAACCGGGGAGAGCAAACAATCATTGCCTCACTACGCGGGCGCCCATGGTTGCATAAGTATAAATGAGCCTAAGTAATACATTGGGTTACTATGAGAATACCCCTATCACTAACAAAAGGGTCATTAAAATGAAACCATTTCTAAGTTCATGTGGTAAGCAGGATTTAATAAGACAATTAGAGGATGTAACACACTTCTATATGTCTAGCAAGTTGTTCATACGTTGGTAAGGCAAGCACCTTGGACAAAACAGTGTTGCCTTTATCTAGCTTTAAGCTAGCATCAGAATAAAGGTGTCGAATGAAAGCTTGTCAAAATTCATGCTGACCTTTTACATAGACAAAAACCGGAATTTAAATGAATGAGTTTGTTTAAGAACTGCAGTGGTTATCAGATATTATTTATTACTTATATTGTCAATCCCCAAATTTGTTGCCAGGGCTATATCGTAATCATTCCATTAACGGCACGGTGCGCTTATTAAATTTTCCAATTTTTAGGGGTGCGTGTATTCGGGGGTTGCGTTTGTTTCAGGGAGTGTGCTTATCACAAACTTAACAGATGAGATTCTCCATCTAAATTGTATTGAAACAGATAGTGCAGTAGAGAAAAGCAGGAAAAACAGTGTTTAACAAATGAAACAAAAGAACAAATGAAACTATATGTCAACATCATCACTATCTAGTTCTTCATCTGACTTGTCATCATCACGATCAAGAAGCATTTCCTCTGGGCCAGCATCTTCCACATTATTGTCTGTGGTGTCTTGAAATGGTTCACCAGCTTGGGATTGCTGAATCGCTTCTTGCACTGATCTCAGTCGTTCTAACCTGGCTTCACATGGCTGACCTTGCTTGAAGCTATGAATATGATTATCTTCACTACTATAAAATGTTAACAGCGACTTGGCTTAAGTTTTTCAATTTGTATTTTCCTGAGTCTTACGGGTCATCAATCAATGCAAAAGTGCCATCAAAGATAGGGTGTGTTTATTCTAAAATATTGATACATTTGTTCTCCGCCCACCATTTACTTGGGGGTGCCGTTAATCGAGGGGTGTGCTCAATACAAATTTTTACTCGGAAGGGGGGCGCTTTTTTGAAGGGGGTGCGGTAAATCGAATCATATTTGCAAAACGAAACTTTTACATGGGACATATTGATGTATCCTTTAAAAAATAATCGTGAAATATATATTTTTTTAAACAACGCCTTTGCAATGTTTGGAAGTAAGACTTACTGGGGCTATTTTAGTTTCGCACCCCCTCCAACTGACCCTTCAAATTTAAACAACAGATTTAGAAGGAAGGCGCTAACGTGGTAATTAAGCGAACAATAGGCATGAAACAAACAATAGCAATGTGAAGAACATACCATGCCGGTCGTACCAATTGTTTTAGTTTTACTTTTACTTTGCCCTCAATGCAAGTCGTCAAGTGTTTTGCTTGCAAAGGGAACCGAGAATCAAAACGAACACTTCTCGGCAGTGGACACTGTCGGTTTTCGTATTGTTTTCTCACCAGGTTCCCGATGTTAGCAATAGTTACCAGCTCCTTCTTTTGCAAATGGAACACAATTCCAAATGTAGTATGTTTACTGCCTGCCTCTGAAGAGCTCGACGGATTCTTGACGACTTTACACACTGCAAACCGCGAGGCTACTGTGTTTCCTTCTACTTTTCTGCGTATTCGGCTTGACGGAATCAGGAAATAGCCGTCGTTTACTGCAACCACAATTTGGAACGATCCGTAATTATAAAATCGTAACGGTATGCCATTATCGAATTCACAGTTAACTTGTTAACTTAGTCGCAGCTCAAGGAGATAACTGGTGCTATGAGACCGGTAAATGTATCAATTATTCAAGATTGTCATTTATGGCGTTGAAGCGATAAGTCGAAGCTTTGGGTATATCTTTCAAGTGTCGTATAGTTCAGGCGTTTGTGCTCATGTATGAGTCTCCACTATCATGCATCGTAGTATTATAAATCAGGAAGATGTTGTTCCGAATTCGTTTCCGTTGAGTGATAAACATTTATAGGCCAACGGATTTTCAACTTGTAGTAATAACTTGAGGAGATAGAACTCTGAAGTAAATAGGTGCATACCATGTTCGAAAGGATGATCGTATTTCACACTGCATTCGAAATCTTGGCAAGATTATGACCGTAGAACTGTAGCCAGTCAGCCATTTAGTTAGTCGAGGGATGACGATATTGCAATTGGGAAAGTTACACAGATATTATAGCTGGCTCGTGTTGTTACTGCCATGTTTAAGCATCGGTGGAGTTTCTTCCTCCTGCCAACAACAACGGACAATATTCTCCAATCAGACGGGGATAATCAGTGATGGAAGTGGGAATTACCCAAAAGGAGCAACCTGCGAATGGCTCATTAAAGGTAGGAATCGTTTTATATAGCTTTTAAGCAGCCCAAACAGTTATCGACATTACCGGCCTATGCCTACATGTAAAATCATAATGGCTATGTAAGACATGTTCCTGTGGTCTCATAGAGTTTTCAAGGTCGAGTTAAACGAAGCTAAAAATATTACCATTTCACCCTCAAGACAGTCGGATACGGCTCAAAATTGCGATTAGGACTTCTTCGTGACTTGTCTGCCATGAATTATATGAAGCAACTTTGGCAAATATAATATGCATAAAATAAAACTACAAATCTATGTCAAACCAAGTCGTCTTTTTGGCGATCTATTTATGCTGGCTTAATTTATGTCGCAGGTGCTTTGAACTTAAACACTAGAATTAATATCTTTGGTCTTGTTTTGCTGGCGTTAAAGAGTTGGAACGTCATTATGCAAGAGAGAGGTGCACATAACATTGTTCATAAAGTACGACTGACAATAACTATAAGACTCAGAAGCAAGCTTTGATACAGTAGAGCTTATAGTTGAGAGCCAAACTCGGGTTAATGTTTAATTATGAAATTTAGTAAACTAGTGCAAAAACAGAATTCATACTATTGCAGTACGGGTAATTGTCTTGTATGTAAAAACCGGCTGGTTTCGCTAAGAATTTTATTGGATTAAGGGGGAGGTTGGGGGTGGAGGTATCATCAAGCTTGAAAATTTATATTTTACTACTAAAACATCAGGATGTTTAGGAGGGGGTGTTGTGTAAACCATAAGAAACATATCTGCACAAGGACCCAAGCAAGTGTTATTTGGATATGTGTCTGGTAGTTTAGGGCCCTTGTTCCTCATGCAGATTTTAGGAGAAAAGAGCTTTCATGATTAAGAAATTCTTTGTATATGATTTGAGATTAGTAGGGCACCTGACCTGACCTTTCAACTATAATTTTGTTATAAATATCAGATCTGTGTATTTTGGGAGAACAAATTAAAGTTGTATATGCTCAAGGAAAGTAAATAGAACCCTTCTATTTATATGTCACATTTATTGGCTTGATTAAACATACTAGCAGAATTAACGTGAAGATAGTGTGATAAACAACACCACACTGTCCAATTTCACAGCCTCAGTTCCATCTACGCAAAATCCCAATTTTTTGGAGATTGCTTCACTTAATTGGACTGGATCTATCTCTAGTAGGCACAGTAAAATGTTGCTATTTGCCCCCTTTATGTAATCAGCAATTTTAAAAAGTGAGGATAAAAAAGGCAACAAAGCATCTGATACATTCATGTAAGAAGAAACATGCACGGAGAGGATCAGAGTTTATCATGATTATTGTTATTAAAAGCAGCTGAACTTGTGTTAAACCATATGAGGACATCAATGATAGGCCTAATAATCATAAGACCTTGGTCACACTGCAAACTATAGGGATAACCATTCTGAACATAAAGGATATGTTGTTATTTCAATAAGCTTTTTTCTTGTCTTTTCAGAACTACTCTTGAGTTTTTGTACTTCGAGCAATATTTTTACCTACTGAAAATGATAACAATGGATCCTTTGTCAGGATACAACACCACCAATGAAACATGAAAATATGTTTTTCCATAAATCATGTGTAGTTTAGAATAGCAGTATCGGAAAGAAGAGGTGCTAAAGGAATTAAACTCAGGATTTGCTACTCAGAGTTTCACTTTATCCCAATCTTCAGGCAAATACTAACACGTTACTCTTCCTTACGGAATGTTCTGTAGAGAGTAATTGAAGCAGACTTGTTCCTTGTTCAAATCCTCGAGATCTATTGCATTCAGATAAACTACTAGACTCTACTATAGCTAGGAGCTATCAGATAACATAAATACAGTTGATTATCTGTAAGAGAAGGAGAGAGTGCTCAGTGCATAAATGCAGAGCAACATAGGAAAGAAGTAGCACTAAAGGAAATAAACTTGGGATTTGCTACCCTGAGTTTAACTTTATTCCAATCTTCAGGCAAATACTAACACGTTACTCTACATCATGATCTTTGCATATATGTAGCTGGAAGCAGTGCTTAATAGGGATGGTCATGCTTGTGATTTTTTAGTAAAACCTCTTTTTTGTGCATTGAAAACATTACTGGCCATGTCAAACAAAATATACATCAATTTATTTTTGTGTTTAATTGCAGGGGGGTTCAAATAAATGGAGTGTGAGTCTTTTTGAAATAATATTATAGAGGTAGTAGGATGTTATAAAGAGTCTCAGATGGAATTATATATCATACTGTGAAGTGGAGAAAGGGTGATAATAAATTGAGTGAAAATGTCTTTTGAAATTCAAGTTTTGTTTTGAAGAATGTTGCTGGGCACAGTAGCTAAGAAGAAAGTGGGAATTAATTGAAGGGTTGGGAACTGCTGAGAATTTTCAGAAAAGGGGAGAATAGTAAAATGTTACTTAAAGAGTCTGGGAAATAGTCACTTCAGTGTTTATTGTTCATAAGGTTAGAAAAAAGGGAATGTGGCAGTTGACTATGGAGGTATGGCCTTTAAATTGATGTCAATGAAATGCTCTTGGTGGTGAACAGTATGAAGAAACACTCACTTATTTTCAGTTGAGGACGGTTATCTTAACAATGTAGAAACAGCACCGAAATGCAATTCAATAATAGCCAGTAAGAGCTTTCCATTTCTCATCGATTCAGGAGCTGTAGCAAATATTGTTTCAGCTAAAGTTTATGAAGAAGTTAAAGGTCGTGTTGTTTTATCGAAACCAAGTAAGAAATTGTATGCTTTTGGCCAGGAAAAGCCTCTTGACATCAGAGGTCAATTT
>JAAAKL020000528.1:0-40671 GCA_010016065.2 Carybdea cf. marsupialis auct. non (Linnaeus, 1758)
GGGACACAACTACAATGGCGCGTAACTAATATGGCACGCAACGACTTACGCGCGCGGGGGGCTTGGGGGGGGGTGGCGAAGCTTCCCCACCAACTAGGTGTTCCTTTACTTTTCAAACCTCGCCATTCCGGGACAGTAGAATAGAAGACTAGGCAAGAGACTGCTGATACAACTTTTAAAAGGTTGACCAAAATTCTATCACAGAAATTGCACACCTTCCCTCCCTATAAGAATTGTGCCATTGCTCTTGTTTGCCACAAACATCTGTTTTGGGTGTTTCAATATTTAAAATGGAATAAATTAGGTCAGTTAGATTACATCATCACTGAGATGCAGAAAAGATCTTTGATTATTCTTGAAAGAAACCCCGTGTTGATCCGTGCTGTGCTATTTGAAGGAAAGATAGCAAACGTACCTCATTTGTTCCATATATTGATAAACTCGCAGTAGGAAATTCCGGACCGTCTTTGAATGACACTTCAGGTGCCTTCAGCAGGGAGTATGACCAGTTGAAAAGAACGATGCAAATTGGTGGTCATATCCTTTTGTTATCTTGTGCATATCTTAGCCTATCTAGCAGTGTTCGTCAATGGCAGTTTGGGAGATAATTAACAAGCAGAAAATTATGCACCTGTTTTGGAGTGTTTAGGAAGATGGCAGCGAGTAGAATGAGGGAACTTACCACATCTGGTTTACCAGAAAGAGATTGAGAGTATGGAATCAAACTCAGTTCTCTATTGTGGCTCACAATTAAACAATTATCAAGGCGTGTATTGATGATTGACGCTTATGTGAGCAGATACGGGACACCAGCCCAGTGAACATGAAAAAAAACGCTGTCCGATTAAAGATTGTGAAAAGAGTTGGAGAGCTTCAGTGGAAGAAAGAATGAGTCACAAAGGATCTCGTTAGTATGCCAAAAAGTACTGTGTTACTTATCAAAGAAAACGTTACAGAGATTTTTAGCCTCATAATTCTCAGCGAGCCAATAATTTCTTAGATTATTTCTTTAATTCCAGCTCAAATGCCAATCATTTCCACCGCAATACCACAGGGAAACCGGGAAGACTAAGCTCTCCTCAAGTTTGCTAAAGGATTTGATTTGATGCATTACCTAATATCTTTCTTAAAAAGAAAATGAAACAGCGGCCTTCTGTCGTATGTTTAAACCTCACTGCAAGAGCTGTGAATTTGTCTTCCTCTGCATCTACACCTATCTAAATTCAGTACCGGAATGCTTATCATTATCTGGCCAATTCTTCATAGCAAAAACAGACTTTCCCTTCCATTGCATTTGCAAACTTTTGTATTGCTAGAACGTTGATTATTATTAGCATTATTATTGAACCATTTCGAAGCATCAATACAAGGCGCCCTTGATAGTTTACTTCGTTATAGAACCATGATGATTGGACAAGCAGCTGCACTCTTTAAATGAATCCATTTGATCTCAAGTGCAAGGAAGGAGAAACTTCTGCTGTTTATACGAAAGGGATGGCAAGATTAAGGATAATTTTCCATTTATCCTTAATTTACACGGGGTTTAAGACAGGTCATTCCTATTCTTTTGCGAGAGAGGAATGTTAGCCAAAGAGATCTTACACTGGACGTTTCTTGTGATGACTTACTCCAAACAAAAGAGGCTAGATCATAATGGTACTTATTCTTAAAAATTCCACAGTTTTATTACAAGTCTGGTCAAAGGTGGTTAGAAATTGTAGTATTATACTAATATCTTTGGGAATAGCAACTCGATTACCTTTTGAAAATGTACCATAATTGGTACCAGTTTTCCTGCAATTTTCCAAGATAAGTAATTAAAGTGTTGAAACCACGATTTAGCATAAAAATCCACTCACGGCGGAGACCTTCTCCTTAGCTCTTGGCGATGATCGTATTTTTAATTAGCTTTTTATTGTTAGTAAGACGAGTTAGAAAATGGCTAGTTTAATGATGGAAAAGTAGTTCAATAGTTGACTGGCGACTAAATAATTCTTGCTGTCTTCATCTTTAACTTCGTATCCTTTTATACCATAGAAATAGAATGTGGATGATTATGCAATTAAGTTAAGAATCGACACTTATTTTTCATGACATAGTTTTGCACAAAATTGATGGAAAGAAAAGTCTGAAATTCATTTCCTGTGTCGACCTGGTATCGAGTGGAGACAGGACCATACTGTTTTAGCTGCAATTCTTTTTGTTCACAAGTATGACAGTTAGGATTATCGATAGATATAATGGTATTTATAGGAGTAATAATGACGATGATGATAAAGATAAAGATTATGCTGTTAATATTTTATAGTGCTGCTATTGATTCCAATGACAATAGCAAAGTGATAACAAGAGTGATCATAGGGAGTAAAATAACTATGGGACGATGAGGATAGTAACTGCTGTGATAATAATCTTGATGATGATTTTTGTAATGATTGGTAAGATGATAATTGTGGTTATGATAATCAGCAAAAGCAGCATTGTTATCATTATGATTACAAGCATTGTCATTATCATGATTTTCACAAGAGTTAAGCAACGATGATGATGATGATGATGATGATGATGATATGATGATGATATGATGATGATGATGATGATGATGATGATGATGATGATGATGGGGATGGTGATGGTGATGATGATGATGATGATGATGATATGATGATGATATGATGATGAATGATACTGAAAATGATAGTGATGATTATTACTTAGCTTTCAGTGAAAAGAGAGATGAGACCCTATTATTTAACTCCAAATTAACCTCTGCAGCTTTGATATTTTGACAAATTCAAAACTGTCAGCAAGGTCTCTATCCATTATCAAGCACAAGGATTGATCTATGGAATCAGTAAATCCTTGGATATTTAGAATTACAACTCCAACAGCACACTCGTAATTGACCCAGAAGTCTACTTCGTTAATGAAAAGACGTTTTTACAAGATGTCAAGTGAAAGACCGCTTTTAAACATTTCTCAGATAATGATATTTGTGTCGTAGCTGATCGCAATAAAAAAGAGTCGACCAGATATTAAATCCTTTCACTGAATCTGTCTTAACATTACTCTAGATTTAATACACGATAAAAAGGAACGAAATCGGTTTACTTTGTGAGTTTGCCTTGCGCTATACCATATTATAGTTGTGGTAAAAGACATCAGCAAATAGCATAAGAAAAGTAAAAGTGAATAGCCGATGAAGTTCAGTTGTCATGGGAAGTGATTCAACAAGGACGTTTTCCTGAGAGCAGCTACTAAAGCTGGTCTTATCGGATTACCAATCGAAAGGCGTTTTTACGCGCATTTGTCAGATTTTGTTATAGTGATAGAAATTTTTGAAGCAAAGTCGGTGTTTTGCGAATTGAGCATAGAAGTTGAATATCAACAAAAATGCCCTTTCCGAGCCATGCTTTCCACGGGATTAATTTGAAAGGCATTTCTTTAGCTACCATCTCCCCAGTAACCGATCAGTGATCATATTTTATGTCAAGAAATCTTCACATTTTCACTTCACTGACTCTTGACAACCCGTGGTTTCAAATACCCGTATTTAGCTTCATACTTCCAGGCCAAAGCATTGATCTTTCGACCGTCTGATTATCTGTCGGAAATTACAACCCTATTAGATTCCTATGCTTGCATGATCCATGGTCGCATTGCTAAAACTGCCAAATAGACAGAATGTCGATCGATTTGTATTTTCCTGACGTGTAAGGAGCGAGTATGCTGCAAATTCTTTATAAAACTTCTCTCCTAGTACTAATTTCTTTACTACCTACCATACATACCTATAAATAACTACAGCAATGAAGTGGAAATTATTCTCCTGGTTTCAACTTGGAAACGCACTACCTATTATCTTTACAAAATTACAACAAATTTTCATTCTGTTATAAAACATTTTGAGGCCCACATTAGTGATGTGGATAAACTTTGTTTGTAAAATGACAGGATAGACACAACCCGTAATTTAGCAAACACATTGGCTGCATCATTTCTACATCTCTGTCGTTAAAACGTAGTTATGGCCATGGAAGTCATCAACTTTATTCTTAGCTTGATGTTTAGATACTTCGTCATTTAAGGCTTCTCTAAATAACATTTAGGATGAGATGTAAATAGAGACAAAGAGTCAGTTTTAGAGAAGATTTAGCGTAAATTTTAAGTTTAGCACAACCAAAACTTAGTGATTTGAAATTATAGATGTGTGGAACGTATTGCAGGGAAGCTTTATTGGAGAACGTTTTCATGATTTCTTGGGATTTTGTTAATTCTTATATCAACTGTTTATCATACTAAGGATAGGGAGGAATACTGATCGGACATGAACTTCACTCTTCGGTACTGACGTATCCTGTAAGACCTATAGCAATGAGTTTCTTGAACGTCCAGTGTTCTTGAAGTGAACCCAAATGGAATTCCTCCCGTAATTCGAATTTTTAAATAATGCATCACGATGCATTCTTATGAAGGACCGTTTACAAGAAGTTTAGTCAATGAATAGCATCCATTATTTGCTCTTTCTTTCTTTCTTGGTCGTTTCTCGATTGTTCTTTCCCATTCGTAACTACACATGTACAGGCATGACCTTGCTTCGGCTCACAGACGTGACGGACGTCACATTTTCAAATTTAGCTATTGTTGTATATTATTATTATGAATTTTTTTTCCACTTGTTTGGTGATCTTGCTCTGTAGGCGCGACTATGTCATAACCATTTGAATATGCCATTGCTGATTGAGTATTCAAATGTAACTTAGTACGGAATGAAAATATATCTCATGTTTAAAAAAAAAATTATTATTAGTCGACTTTATTTTATTATTTTTTCTTTTTTATTCCATTCATTGCTTCTTGTTGTTGTTGCTGTTATATGTAAGACATTTATGTAAGAAACATATAGCATAATTAGCAACGGATACACCTATTATAGCGAGTATCCTGCTATGTAATCATATGAAGGGAAATCTATTGAAGAAGTTAAAAAAATAACTTCGAAAATATAAACAGGATTGCTCTTCAGTCGTATTATATACAACATACACACACTGTTACGGTGGAAGTCCTGTAATATGTTTTGCGAATCATTTCTGCATGCTTGAGCATACTGATGCTGTGTTGTCATAGTCCTGGGGGCACATTCTCACCTATCGAGGATCATTGTGACTTTCCAGTTTCAGGCGTTACTGCGCTTTTGGTACATTTCAATTGACGGACTTTTTCAGTTTTCGTCTGCCCAACTTTTCTCGCATAGACTGGGGCAAAGCTCATCAGCGCTGCGATAGGATCCAAGCCAGTGGTTTTAATAAGAAGCTCTTCAACCACACGCCCATAGGCTCCAAGTTATCTCAATAAACCTAAGATTGCTTGAGCATACAATGGTATGCTTAATGTAAGACCATTAGTTGATAAAGCGTCATCCTTTTGCAACCTGGTGATGCTTCTACAAGTCATACATAGGGGAACGTGGTTTTGTTGCTATATTGCTTTCATCTGTGGGTAAAAAATACTGTAAAATAGCAAATTTCTGTTGAGCAAAGTGTACACAATCCATTTTCAACTACGTGATACAATCTTCTCTTAATCTGTACATTCGTCACAATTCACTACTTCATTCCAGACAATCCAGTGTCTGCCAAAGAGCTTCCGTGAAGTTACTCCGTGACAACTAAAACAAGCTTTCAAAGAATTTTTAGTAAAATTTACTTCAATACGTAGTGCAGGATGCAATAATCAACAGTAGAAGTCTGAGCAGGGCTTTCTGGCTGTCATTAGGGGCTGGTTACTCCTTTGCATCAACTTAAAGTGAACTACTCTCTCCCGTAACTGAATTAAAGCGAAGCCCTAAACCCGACTTGTCTTGTTGTTAGCTATTATTAATTAGTGGTAGCTAAGACTCGAGGCTGGTTTTTAAGTAGAAATGACAACATACTTTGATAGTGAGCCAGTCTGTATTGTGTGTAAGTGTCAAAAACGTTTCGGTCCATTCGATTGCGAACTAACATCATGATTTGATTTAAGCCTGGCCTTTGAACCTCGCTTTGATTCAGCTTTACTTGGTCCACAAGAGTAGTGTAATGTGATGGATGAGTTGTACAGCATGGTGCTAGAAAAATTGGCAATGAAAATCAGGCACCTCGTGAGATATTGTCTTTCGTTACCGTAAATGAGCTGACCGTTAATATTTTGTTTATATCTGTGAAATGCCAGTCTTTTATCTTTAAATGGCTAAATCACAGAAAACATAGCATGCAACAGAGCTGTCGTCAAACATAGTTTGCTTTCTTATATTCCACCATTTACTTTTATGATTTATGCTCAAATCAAGTTAACAGAAAAGACAATTTGAAGCATTCAGGGAGTCCTGAATATTGTTGTTTGCGAATACAAAGAGGCAAAAAACTGCAATTCCATAGGTACAATGTTTCAGGGATGCCTTTTTTTATAGGAGACACCGATTTTCTAATGGTCAACTATGAAATACTTTTTCTTTTCAAAGTCACCAGCTCCGTATAGAAATCGCTTTTTTTTCATTCATTAGTAAAGGTACTTGAAAGTTTGTACAGAAAAGAAGGCTTCAAAGACGATAGTCCAAGTCTTTATTCACAATTTATTTCATGAACATGAAATAAAACGCGCAGTAAACTTTAATTTAGGTAGATACACATGTTTGCTTAAAGAATAATTGCTGACGGAGTTCAATTGACACAATAAAAGTGATCATTTCATCTGCTCTGTATACGGGGCTGGTAGGAATGTGAGTTCTTTCCTAGCTATTTACTTTGTCATAGCTGATACAATAACTTCTTGAAAAGATGAATTAATAAATAAAGAGACACTTCAAAAAGGCGTAAATGCAACCGCAGAGTGTAGATTTTTAATTTTGATGTTCTGAAATAATGCATTTGAAAAGGATTCAAGACTCCCGACAGTTCATTCATAGAGGCGTTGTGAATTACCACAGGAAGTTGGCTCTAATCACTCAACCAACTTCAGAAAGAAACTATTAAAAGTTGAAATACTTGACAGAAGGACAATAGAGTCAACAATAAATTATATATCAGTTTGAATTCTATGCAACTTGCTCAGTTAAACACCCTTGAATCCCCTCCTTGAGCTTCGTTCTTCCTTTGCTCGTGTATTAAGTGGATCGTGATAACACAACAAGGACTGTCGTCTTCAATTCCCAATTTCTTCTACTACCAAATTTAAGTCTTAGAAGTCTATTTCCATCGGATTTAGCTGATTAAATGCCTGCTTCGATCACTAGCTTGATGCATCTGTTGGTATTGAGGGCGAGAGAATGGAAAATTATAATCTTGGTATTTAGATATTTAAAAATTGATCATGACCTTTCAGACCTTTTCAGGATCTCGAAATATGAACACTACTCGTGGCTCCACTCGAATCCTTTCAATGCAAAAATCCATCTGTGAATTTTAACAAGGACTCCCTGCCCTCTACCCACCTATGTTATACACTTAGTACAAAATCTGTTGTTACGATCAGTAGATTTTTGTACTTTACCATCTCCTCTGAACTGCCTGGCTCTCTCTGACATTAATTTATTGAAGCCGCTTACTTATTTATGTTTTTTACTTTCTCTCTCAAGAGACTTAATTCTAATTCTAGAAACATTCCTTTACTTTCGAAGACCCAGATCACGTGATTTGTACACTGATGCTGAGAACTACCAAAGCTATTGGGGGAGCGCACATGGAATGATATTTTACAGGAACGGTGTCGAGAAGACACCTTTTATGCATTGTGTATCTGATGAGCACCGTGGACTAATTTTACAGTACCAGCATCCGCGAAATATATTTCTCTATCACCGAAAGATTTTCAAAACTTGTTTTTGTTGTCATAAAAGGTTACAAAATCTCTGACTAGACTAGATCATGTTAAAATGATTGCTCTTCCTTATGTACTCTGAAAAAGGTAAATGGACAATGAATCATAGAAATAAGCTATCCACTTCCACCTTTAAAATGATCGAAACCCAAGTTAGGAGTGGAAGTGGTAGCCTAGGTTCGTTGAGGTGATCGAAAGTCATTCCTAATTGGTATTATCGAAACAATATACTTTTCAGATACCATCATTTGTCCCGACTCACACTAACGTTGGTTGGAATACCTTCACGATTTGCAAACCAACAAGTGCGAGACATTCAATTACACAAGTTCTCTATTTTACAAAACTGAAACGCCAATGATTAGCAGTGGAACAAGAGTTTAGTTGGTTGCCTTGTAAATGCATCCGAAAATGACCGAAACGTAACAACCAGAGCTTTTTACCATGCAAAAAGTATATGGACGTGATTCTGTTATGGAGATGATTTGGCAAAAGTTTGAATCATATTCAAGCAGAGAAGAGTTTTTCCATGGATATATCTTTGGGTAGACTCCATAACTTTGCTAGAACATAAGCATGTTGACAATCGTGTGCTCAAATCTGGCTTTGCTTGATGGTCAGGAAAGGGGTTTTTTTTGCGGGGGAGGGGAATTCACTCGTACGAAATGGAGAAAGAGGGTACGGTAACAATGTCTTACTTGCTTACCAAAACATTTTTGCAATATTTCACAATATGTAAGCTGCATGTGTAACGCCAAGGGGGATGAAAATGATGACAAAACCCTGGAAACATTTGATGGTTTCAATCTGAATGAAGTATTTCCTGCATGCATAATCTAAATAACATCTTCTCAATTTTCATTCCCAACGTCTTTCATAATAGTGCACTGTAAATTGCTTTTCAGTCTTATCTCCAATGCTCATCTTTTGGAGGCAGCCTTACAATTTCTTACTAAGCCCATCTATGCTAATTTAATTTGACTTCTGTGCCTTACTTTTAAAGGCCTCTATCCGTTTTGCTGATGCTACAACAGACGGAATGCAAAGTAACGCTGCTTCTTTTAGTAAAACGCTAAGAAACGTCAAATGTAGCACCCCTTTCTGTCTTCCTAGTTACAATTATTATCAACATACACTTATATGTGATGATAATTTATATAATATGATATCGAGGAGTAAATGGTAATACTCGTAGCTTGGTTTAATTGAGGGTGCGCGACCAAAATTTTATTTTCTCGTTGCCTCAAGAAAAAGGTACTCATATCACTACCTCTCCAAACCTGCTACTGCTCATTTATTGATCATCAACATTTCTACTCCTATTACAAGTACTACTTTTATTGCTCCAACACTATTGTTCCTTCCCTTGGAGCGATTACAAGGAAATATAATATCAAGTTTAATATAATATCAAGTTTAACATAATATCAAGTTTAACATAATATCAAGTTTAATATAATATCAAGTTTAATATAATATCAAGTTTAATATAATATCAAGTTTAATGTGTATACTGATAATACTCAGATGTACTTACTTTCAAGATTGATTAAACTGGGGTCTCAAACCGATGCATTTAAAACAGTGAAAAGGTTTGCGGTGGAGGATATGTACCTTATGTTTCGCTGTACAGCCCACACCACAGGAAACCCGCAGATACCCTTAGAATTTCTTCTAATTTACTTTATTCATTTCATCAAATAACTCGCACACGCATATATATATTAGCTACAACAAATCACACCCCCTCTCGCATATTCTGTGCATGTCATGAGGTCTTGAATAAAAGTTGGTTGGTCAAGAAAGCAATGAACTGCGTCTAATAATAAACATCAACACCCAGGCGCATGCGCATCTTAACAGGCATCACCAAAATAAGAAATATTTTGCTCGTGTGTATTGTAAAGCATTGAACATTTATTTTATCTGTTCTATTCTGTTACTTATGTTCATTATATTTATTTTCATTTTATTCCTTTTAATAATATGTGGAACGATCATTTTCACACAGGAATAGCCTTGTCAATTTAGCATGTTAATTTCTCCTTTAACTTTCAATCCTACACTCTGATTCTTGCCCAAATGGACAGCGAATATTCAGAGTACTTAAAAAAAAATTCTCTGCGTTCTGAAAGATTATGATTATTGGACTCATAATTATCTAGTTTACTTGTAGGAAGTGCATTTTGTGAGTGAAATAGATGTGGCCAAATCCCATTTTTTGTAGGTAGACTGACAATATATTTTTCTTGACCACCTGAAAAAGCTGGGTACGCCCCTGACAACTATTACTACTGTTATCACTACAACTATTACTACTGTTACTACTATAACCATTACTATTCTTGACACTACAACTCTTACCACTAGAACTATTACCACAGTTACCACTACAACTATTACTACTCTTACCACTACAAATATTACCACTGTTACCACTACAACTATTAATACTGTTGCCACTACAATTATTACTACTGTTACCACTACAACTGTTACTACTGATACCACTACAACTATTACTTATACCACTACTTCTATTATCATTACTATTCTTCTACTGCTGTTACCACTACCACATGTGCACTATCCTATTCCAATTGCTATCACTACAATATTACTACAATCATATTTCTATACCTACTATCAATTTGCACTACGTTTAAAGAGCACCACTTAAAATACTGTGTTACTATTCCGTACATGAAATTCCATTCTAAAATTATATGATAAAGGGTTTGAAAACTAAGCTACAGAGCTTAGATACTAGATTTTCCATTTCACTTGTAAATACTTTCTCCCAACGAGAATCGGCTTTCTTCTCAACTGAAACGTATTACTTTGTGCAACCATAATATCCTTAAAATCTTCACACATCCTATTTTCCCTGAAGATAACTATGAAAAGACCTCTGGCTCACCCTACTTTCGGAATCGTTGAAGGATTCTTGTTATCTAAGTGTTGCTCCTCCTCCGACCGGCTGTTCTCATCATCTGATAAGTCATCAGGGATAACATAAACCAAAGAAAAGCTATGATAACTAACTCTTGATAGCAATGAGCATGACAGCCACATGATTACATCAGCTGGAATTAACACCGACTGTCTCTTTAATGTCAAGTAGGGAAAATCGTTTATCGCTTTCCGTTGTGACGGCAGTTGATTCTGAATTGTCCAATCTTGATAAAGAATCGTTCTGTGCTATTGACTTCAGTTTTTGACAGCATATATTAACCTTTATCTTTCAATCATTGAATTACTTAATATGAATGAAAAAACCCACCTCTTTTAAATTAAAAGCTTTAAGGTCGAGTATTTATCGATGCAGGCAACGTGTGGCCATGGCGGCCGATTTCAGGGCTAGGGAGGAACACGTGTCTTATGATAGCAACGAGCTCGGTTTATTCCTGAAAGAGCCTTATTTATTGATTGATTCACAGCGTGGGAAAGGTCACAAAATCGGATTATTAGAAATTTTTCTGTTGCTGAAGTCATTTTAGAAGATTTTTCATGTATAAAGCACAAGATATTTTGAAATCTTGCTATTATTTCAGCCCTGCTTGTGTAAGGTTAAATGAAGGGGTAGCATACGTTTTGGAGTAATAGGTATTAAGTACAGAAGATAACTGGTGCATAGTTGTGGGATAAAGGGTCAGAATAAGTCAAACTGACTGCTCAAATAATTAAATGAAGGGGGAACGTTTTGATCCTACTTACTAAAGATGTCATTGATCAAAGTCATCTAGAAAAAAAGACAAATTAAATGAGCTACGAAGCAGAAATGATAGCCGTCTTGGAGATGATCTTAAAAGATGACTGCTAGGAAGAAAGTCATTAGACTTGTAAGGCAAGTTCGTCAAGCAAAACACTCCCTTTAAAACCTGAAGAACACAAGGCACATAGGGAGCGTGACTATGCTACAAACTGGGATACTGAAGAAACATTTGACATGCAATTTTCTGATAACTATGAAATCAATTGCGGGTGTAGATACATGTAGTACAAGTAACTTTGAAGATGTCCCAGTAGGTCTCATGAATCACTATGATAGACAGTGCAAAGTCTGTGGAGAAATAATGAGTAAGCCATAGACGTTCAGGGAATATGAGCTCACTCCCTGCACAAGCACGCTGTGACACTGTAATCGTCATATCATAATAGGCAGTTGTAATAATTTTACGACGTGGAGCTACAAGCTTGAAGAAATTGAGATAAAAATTCATAATTTTAAATATAAATTTGTATCTTACTAAGTATCACGTACAACGTATTTCATATTTTAAAGTTATTTTTTAAAATTATGAAATTCACTCTTTTGATATTCATGGGATAAAGCCATGACTCGCTCCTCACCATAAATTTTCTTCCATCGTACAAAAGTACAACGTATCACCCTGAACTTCTTTAACATTTAATAACACTTAATGGAACTAACACAAAGCTGGTACTGTAGTACAGTGATAACATGATAAATAAAGAAATGGCCCCTCCCCCACCCCCTTTGTATGTACAAAATTCAAAGAACATTCCTAGAACCTCCTCTCACCATCTTCAGTCAGCATTTCTCCGCACTGCCGCCTGTTTACTAAATAGTACATTTAGCTTCTTGATATCTTACATCTAACATATCCTTGTTTTCAATTCATTTCCCTTAGGTGGTAAATTTTGAAGTAAAGTGGTTATAACGTATCATCTAAAGTTCCATCATCTTTCTCAATGAGTAAACAAGTAACAAAACAATTGTTAACAAATCTTAAGCCTCAGTGTCAATGAAAATTCGCACGAATGGAAGCCAAATTTTCCAAAAAAATTACGGACAGGTGACGACCGTCAGCGCTGTAGCATGGTCTCACCCTATCTTGAAGTGCCACTGTACCAACTGAGAGATAACTAGCTACGGAATCCAGTGGTAACACCCTTTACCGGAGTAGAGGCCACGGCACTTCCAGCGCTCCATCGGTAAACATGACCTCCATTTTACATGGCTTGGTATATCATCCTCTCTTCTCTGTATAACTTGACTCTAGCGCACAATTATTTGATGCAGCTCATCAGTCCCAGCCCTATGTTATGGTAGAAAAACTTATATATAGAAATGTACGTCTCCTATGTTGTATAAAGGGCCGGATTATGTTGGTGGGGGCTAGAGCTAGGCCCCTTTCCCTATCATAAATACATGTGTCCGTACTTGAAAGTTTATATCAAAATATAAGTGTGTCATGTTGTGGGAGGCCCTTTTTTATGGGATTGAAGGTCCATTAACTCTTGCCCTCCTTTGATCAGAACATGGTTGCATACTTTATACCTTTTCCATATTGTGTAGGTCCAAAGCTCTCTCGTCCTACTGAAATGTTTTTGTGTGAGAAGACAACTTGAGCAAACACTGATAGTTTATGCAGAATCAAGGCGTCTATTGTTATGATACAGCCCTTGTTTACCGCTTTCATTGCATGGATATCATACAATTATGAATAACCATTGTCTACCTTCAAAGACATTCTTTATTGGACATCAAACAAATCAATAAACGTTGATTAAAATCAAAGAGCAGCCATTGCCGATTGGATTACGTGCAGCAAAACTACCAGCATTCTCCTCTTGGTTAGGCGACTTGTTTTTAAACAAAAGTTCAGGAATTAGAGCACAAAGTGTACGATAGGGTAAAATGTGCCATCGGAAACTATTCTTTAATCGAAACTTACAAGTAAAAATGGAACGAAAACAATTAGTGAATCTAGATTCTAGTTTCAAAAATAAGACTAAGTAAAATTGTTAGGTGCAAATGTCGACACGACTGTTGATCATTTCGAAAGAAACGTAATGACTCTCCTAATACAAGTAGCACCCCGGGGCTTAACTATTATAGATAGCACCCTGGTTGAGGAGGTAAAAAAGGTTTTCTTAGTTAGGGAGATGAACTTATCTGTTTATTGTAGAGAACCCATACTTTTCTATCAATCGCAGAAACCATGTTCTTGTCTGTCTAACGTAGAGACCCTATACTTTTCTGTCTATTGTAGAGACCCTATACTTTTCCGTCTACCGTAGAGACCCAATACTTTTCTGTCTATCGCAGAGAACTTGCATTTTTTTTGTCTATTATAGAGAATCTAAGCACTGCCTTAGATAGGGAAGAGTGACAAAGATTCGATGAGGCTTCTTCGCGAAGAAGAAGAAGGACAGTGCGCCCGTACTGGTCATTCCTTTCTTTGCCTAACTCCTGTGCGAATGCAGAAGTTCGAGACCAAACGCTTGTGTTTTACCGCTCAAACGTCGCATCAAAGGTCGCAAACAAGAAACTGCTGGCCCATTCGTGAATTATGAAATCACCTGACAGGCGATTGGTCAGATCCTCGGGCAACAGGAGCAAGCACCATTCTATTGCTTTTACCAATCTTAACGGTAGTAACTTGGCATTTTCTGTAGTTTTCATTTCATAATACTAATCAAGATTTCGGCTTCCTCACTGACTCATTAATAATTCTGATAATAGGATTTGCTTTGCACTGAACTTGAGTTGATAATCAGGCATTGTTTTCGCATTTCATAGATTTGGTGATTTACTGAGACTGATTGGAAAGTACTTTTTTGTCTATGAAGTCCCACTATGGAAAAAGAAATTTCTTCTCAATACAATTTGAGGTTGAAGTGCAAACTCTAAATAAAGAATTAAGGATTACGTGTCTGGAGAAACAGCAATATTCTAAATTTGTACTCACTTGACTTCGGAACGATCTTTTACTCGATGTTTATGTCACACCTGTCATTTATATCACCTATTCATGACATTTATGTCACGCATTTACGTCACATCCATCTATCTGTCTCTCTGTCCTTCACTTTTCTCTTCCCTCTTTTCTGCACACTTTTGCGTTCGTCTTTAGTGACTAGCTTCGTGTCTTTGGTTTACGGCTTTTGGCTAATGGCTTCCTTCATTTTCGTTTTCCTTTTTTCTGCACTGAGATCTTCCTTGGCTTACTTTTTAAACTCATTCTTTGGCTAATCTTGTCAAGTTCTCTGCCTCTTTGTTTACGATAGACTTCCACAAACATTCTAAATTTTACTCGTGCAATACATAGTTACTTGGAATACGAATCTTTGATAACAAAGTTTAACTAGACAGCGAACTAGAGTGAAGAACATCAGTCAGACTTGCTGTCAATCTCGAACTACATTTGATGTTGATTGCAAAGTATGTCGATATTCGACAGAGAGTCTAAATTGATGGAAAAAACTGCAAGTGTTATTGTTTATAGAAAATCATTATTCCCTTTTGGAGACAGATAAGAGGTTATACAGTTCTTTGGATTTTTTATCATTTTCATAAAGTTTCGAATTCATAAGTATGACCAATGGTTCACCTATTAACCCTTAAGCCGAGTTCGATTACCCTACCTTCCTTTTACCTCTGAATTTTATTATTTCCATGTTCAAGCATTAACTATAATCAGCAAGAGGGCCACTAAAGAAAAAGGAATAAAGCCACAAGACAATAGAATGATGATTAGAAAACAAAGAAACTGCAAAAAAAGTACCTGGCTAATTAACTAACCCTACCTCAAAACTGTTGAGATCCCTTGGTGTAAAATTTTCTAACTCAAACTACCAAAACATTTCTCTACGACGGCTACCACTATATAGCTTGTCTATTTATCTAACTGTAACATTCTCCATGAACCCACTGTGACCGTCCTCCAGAAAGCGCTGAAAGAGATCTGTCTGTGGTACACTAACTCCTCAATCACACGTCTTACTACAACACTTGTAATTGTTGAGCCTCTCTCTAAACTTGGTGTTAGTGCTACCTACATACTTCTTGCTGCAAATTCTACACTCTAGAAGGTACACTACCTTACAAGAATTGCAGTATAGTTGATGATTTACTTTATCTCTTCTACAAGAACTACCACCCCTGACGTTATCTCCCTTCACTACAAAACTTCATACTCGACACCCTACCCTCCTACATCTCTAGGTTCGGTTTCGTCTGATAATCTTGCCCGACCTAACCGATCCTTAAGTTTCTATGCTCTCCTAAGTGCTATTACGGCTGCTTCAGAATAACACTCCCCTTCACTCCTCAGAACTAAATAACACGTTCTCAGACGGCCAATGATATCTCTCTCTCTATATATACCGTATATTAGCAGCAGCAACAAGAAATCCTTTATTGCTGGTTTGTTGGAGACGAAAGGAGAGGGGTAGGCACAAATCAGGTGTCTAAGAGTAAGCCGAAATTTGATTACGTCACGTTTGAGTCATCTCCACATAATACTAAAAACTTTTAAACAAACGGGAACTTATATGCATCAGTAGGCTTAATATAGGGAATCTTATTGAAGATTGATGACATAGATTATGAAAGACAGACAGACAGAGAGTTTCATAATTTCTTATTGTAGTGGCTATTGCCGATATGGAGGATCAGAAGCATTTCTGACTTCCATTTAATGTTATTTCTACAAACGTGTTACTATCTAGTCTTGTTTTGAAATACGAGATGTTTGCTTTGATACGCCTTTGGAGAACCGATCGGTACGCATACGCTAACACCCATTTTAGGCACCAATGCAGTTTTCCACGGGGTATTAAAAGTTGACTCGACTCCCTATATGCTGCCTTATTCACACAGGCGCTTCTTCAAAGGAGACTTATTAAAGGACAGAGGCTAACTCGAGCTTAACAATACCAACTGAAAACTCCCGTCACTGCACTTAGCTTCTTGAGGTTATTGGTCCTTGAGGACAATCTTCGAGTTTTAAAATTATTATCAACGGCCAACACGGATTTTCGTCATAACTTGAGAGCAGATTCTATAGGCGTACATGTGGGACTGCATATCACAATCAAGGACGCCATCACCCTTGGTTTCTGCTTTTGAAACCGGCAATCTGTAAAGGAAATCTCTTACCTCCATGAATCTTGTGCGTTTCCTAATTATTCGACACACAAAACATGGTAATAACAATGATAGTAAATACAGATGGCCATTTGGGAGGGCAAAAGAGCCGCAAACCCCGGAATTGAATGGAACAAGTAATAAATGAATTGGATTCACTTTGGACTTGGAGCTTTATAGCCACTTGAGAAAACACACGCGTATTTTGTGTACTGCGAAAGAGCATTGATAACAATGGCAAAAAGAATGAAAAGACAGTTGATATACAAGGATCTTGCGGGTTGACCACAGGTGACGTCAGCCGAACGTTCAATCAAGTCACTGAAAGCTGGAAAAAGATGTTAACGAGACTTTTTTTCGGCGAATCGTATTATGAAAGTAAATTTAGTTGGGAAAGGAAACGATTACATCTACATGAACAAACTTATATGGTACCGATACCCTATCGATACTTCTTTCAATGTTTGTCTGCTGGATTTCGGTGCTTTTTGTTTCAAGTAACACACCTAAAGACGCCTTCAATGGTACCAAATGTTTCTCAATAGCCTACCAATTGTGTCCTAGTGGACCCCTATTATGAGTGGATTGGCTGATGACTATGAATATTCTGTGACGGACTATCGGTTCTTGCTGAAGCTTTCTTACGATCTTTAAGAACAATCATATGTTTCATGCATAAAGTTCCATTGGGATTTGTAACAATCAAACTTCATAAGTAATCTATGCTACTATAAAAATCTACACCGAACGAGTCCGTGAGGTTTCCAGATCATTCCTCGGTTCTAATAATAAGAATGCCATCATTTCGATTTTGAAACACGGTATCCATCATTTTTTCATATTTTGAGCTAAGCAGGATATTTAATACTCTATCCATTTTCAAATGAAGTAAAGAAACACAAAGACTATAGGGAAGATGCTTCAAACATGACGGCAAGGATATCTACACGCAGCAGCGTTTGTTCAACAAGGTCTTTTGGCTAAGAGGTTTTTAACTTAGTGTCACATGATGAACCCGCGTACTGTTCTTCATTTATTTCATACAAAAGGTTATTCTTAAATCTAAAGGCGGAAGTTGCTCCATCAAATATCAACATGAAAAATATTCTGTTCTAACAAAGAGTAAAAGAATAGCTTTTGCGACTTACCTACTATTTGGAGGGCGTGCCCCCTTCACTTTTGGGTCGACAAATTCTGCACCTTTGGGTCGACTATTAAATGACAATTTTGAAAACACGTTAATACAAAGTTGGTTATGGGCCCTACACCAAACACCATGCAAAGGATAACTGTACAGTGTTAACTGCCGATGTTTCTGTCAGTGCTACTTCTCTGGTGCCTGATAAGATTCTTCAGACCACTTTTTTGTTTCCTCTACTTTGTCTTAAGCTTTAAGTCTTTTATATCTATCTCATGAACACTCATCTCCAAAAAAATTTATATGCTCTGTTAAACTTTTACTAGTGTTTCCCCTCACATGTTGCCCCGGGAAACATCTCTTTTCACAGCTCGTCTGAAGCAAAACCAATCCGCAGATTGTAAAGGTAGTCCCATCCTCTGTTATTGAGCGTTGGAAATATGGCCAGATCCTTTCCTCGTCGCTTTTATCCTTCCCCAGCTGTTGCCAGTTACCAATTTTCGTGCCGAAGTGTTTTCAAATTGACCGCCAAGGGTAGCCTCGAACCATCAACCCTTTGGTTTTTTCACCATCTCTCTACCGACGGTGCTAGCCCGACTCTTGCCAAATACTGTAATATTTCAAAGTTAAACAGTCATCTAAACAAGTAGTCCCATTGAAAGGAGACGTTGGGAAATCACCTGGTTTACATGTCAATGAACTTTAGGGGGCTATTCGACTCTCGTGTGGTTCCCTAGGCTAATGATTGCCTCTGATCAGACAACCTTCTTTCGTGATCGAATCGTACCGAAGATGTGTATTCGACTTCGCCTTACAATTTTACACCAATAGGTGAAAGGTGGGCATACACAAGTAAAAGTTTCTTTTCATTAAGATAGACGACGAAGCACGTAAGCAGAATGACTGTATAGACCGTGGGTAACCAGTAATAGAAGTTGCTGCCCTGCGAATTGCAGCGACAAGCCCATGAAAGAAGAATGGAGTCCACTTCCCACCAAACTATACCATCGCTATCATTAACTTTAGTTACCAAATCATTTCAATTGTCTCTGCATTTATCATGTAACGTTTTTCCGATGTAATTAAAAGTCCTGTTTGTTGGCAAAGACTAGAACCTACAGCCACATAAACAAGCCATATAGCCATCATGTAAAATGTTTGAACTTGCAAGGCTGAGATCTGGAGATCAATAGCAGACTCTGCATGAGGACGGAATGACCGACTGCTTCATACGATTACAAAAATAAATCTGCTGCTTCTACGTTTACTTTATCAGTGATAGGGCGGGCGAATGTTTAAAAAGGAAATCCCCTTAGTAAGCATGGTGTGCTATCGATCCATTAGTACTTTACGAAAATCGGTACCTCTGATGTTGCTGCCTTTCGAAGAGAGATTCTGATACTAACAGAATGTTTTTAGATGAAACAATTGTTTCATAGCGGTGCTGTTTTTCATTTTAGGGAAGGCGTCCCACTTCGCACTCTTCGTAAAGCTGGGATAGATTTATTCAGAGATTAAATATACACTTGATATTTCTCGTGACAAGTATGTTTACAATAGCCTTTTGACTCTGTAGCCTGTAGAGAAGCCGTAATAAGCACGAGAAGCTCGAAAATATTACGAGAATGCGAATAGAAAAAGGGGAAGGTACACATACACTTACTACTGGCGTTCCATTTAACAATGCGTACTTCAGAAATCATCTACAGCCCTTGATCAATTTTAGTTGGCGACCTACGATTTTACTTGGGTCTTCTTACCAATGCAAAGTGATGAAGTAATGTGCCTAGGTTCCCCTATTAATGAGACAGCAAGGGTGGAAAATGCCAAACAAAGTGAATACTTCGACTATTATAACCACAAATATCAATTACTAGCCGTAGGGCTAGCTTCGCTCTGTATAAATATTATATAATGCAATCTCACAGTGCGCTACTTTTAAAACGGCTTTAAGATGTACTTCAAAGGGTCCCCTATTAACAGAAATAAAACTACAAAGACTTGGAAATCAAGGTCTTATAACAGTCTTTATTTCTCAAATTAAAATTTAGCTAGAACATTAGGCTGTCCCCAGGCCCACCTTCACCCACCAAAGACACTTGGGGGGGTCAAGTTATATTTGCACACAAAGTTTCAGCTTGATATGATCAATGGTATAGAAATGACGGTTGAACGCAAAGGCAGACATGCTCCTATAATCATCATCATCATCATCATCATCATCATCATCATCGTCGTCGTCGTCATCGTCGTCGTTATCATCATCACAATTGTCGACTTCGTTGTCGCCGACTTTTCATCATCATCCTCATCGTAATCTTTGCCATCATCATGGTTGTCGTTTCCATCACCATGTTCATTATAATCACTGTCAACTGTCACTGACATCATCATTGCTATCTCTACCACCATCGTCACTTTCATAATACATATCGACGCATTGAACAAATTGATGGTCATATGACAGTCCTTTCTTAGTCAAGCCAGATAAAGTAGAGAGGCTGGTCACCAAAATTGCATTATGCTCGTCACTGTCTACAGCAGGAACAATGATAATGTCAGCGCGGAAAGCCTCATATCATTATCTGTTTCGTTCCCTATTTGCCATGGATGCTCACCACTTTGTCTCTTAGCCAAAAATATTCAATGAGCTTGCATCACTATTAAAGTAAATCATTTCATAGAAGTTTGATTGTACTGGGCTTCGGAATTTATTCATGTTCTCCCAGTGCCTTCTGGCATTGGAGGAAGCAAGTCAAATCAAGTTAGTGATTGCCTTCAATTTTTCAAATCTGCATTCGTTTATCAAATTATAAGAAGTCACTTAATCATAATAACTAGAAAAAATTGTGTAATGCGAATGAAATTTGCATTTCTGTTGCCCTTATTATCTTGAGGTGACAATTTCTTTCTCAGGCGTGGTGGCTTCGTCATTACTGTAAGCGAGATATATAAGAGGTATATTTACAGAGCTGTGTAAATTGCAGGGGTTCCAAAAAAAACTATCAAGTTCATGATTATCCCTCGACAATGTCAAGCGAGGAAACCACAGTAGCAAGCTATGGTGGGGTCAACTTCCGTCGCAGCGAACCTGCGATTATACTGGTGGAGCGGGACTTGTAAAGCAATGCTTTTCAAGGAGGACCATAACACCCCATATGTAGCTCATTTGCAATTCTGATGGTGGGACACAGGCAATGAAGGTACAGGGAAGGAATTTTGAATACTACAGCAGCAACTTCCTAATTTATTGTCTGACGAAAATTAGTAACAAGCGGATGATTGTTCATGTGAAAGTGCCCACGTTCTTATTTATGTTAAAGATGAATTTTACTCATGAGCCCTATATTGTTTGGCGTACGTTTTTCTAGCCTTTATCAAGAGGACGTCGGTTCAGAGGAGGTTAGAAATCACCACGTAAAGGAAAGATCCAAAACAATCCCTCACATTCATCCATCTCTTCTATATGAAGAGACTCATTAAAGCTATTCACCTTCCGCAACATAAGATCCACATCAACTGAAAGCGCTTCACTCTTTTTAGGCACAAGGTTACCAGCCCAGAAAAAATCCAAAAGAAAAACAAAAGATCCAGAATGACGATAAACAGGAAGCTCTTCGACCCATTGCTGCAATGAGTTCATACTACGTCATGTCTTCAAAGATAACGAAGAACTACGTAAAATAGTTAATCGATGAGGGCCATGTTTCTTTCTCCAAACGAAGCTGAATTGTCAACATCATCAATGTGGCACATTTGATTTTTGATCAGAAATAGAATTTGAATTCTACTTGAGCCATAATTCTGCTGATTTGTGATAGATCGCAAGTATTTTGCACCTTCGATACGAACAACGACAATACCTGCTTCAAAAAAGTGTAAAGGTTAGCAGCTTTTTGATCAAAATGTAATATATAGCCTATAAATAGGCTGTGAACTCATAGATGTCACATATCAGATTGCAACAGATCTTTGCGATATCAAAACCCCAATCCCTACTAAAAAAATACAACAACGTTAAGTACCCGCGCTCCGCTGCGATTCAGTTCTAGAGAGTTTATGCAATGAACTGTCTAATTCGATGTTCTAGAACACCTATATTGCAATCTATATTTTTTGACGTATACTCATTTTACTGAGCTCGTCTTTTACATTCTGACTTTATAGCGCAATCTGTTATTGCAAGGAGTTCTTAATCAACAGAAAACCGAATGATATTGGAAAGGCAATTTGTTAAATATTTCAAAGTGAACTAGTTTCTGTAGGCGACGTCCTGTTTTTGCTAAAAAATAAATCAATTCAAGCTTTTGTCAATGCTGCACCAGAGTACTGACTTCCATTTTAATTTGGTAATAAATGCGGTTTTCGTTTCCTGCGATGGGGAGAAGCTAAGTCGAAAAGTCATTCCGACAATCTGGGGTGTTAAGCAAAACAAATATGGTGGGACCACTTCTTACTCTGTTGGAGAAAACCGAGCATAGAAGTTCCCCAGCTGGTAAATTTTGAAATCGCGATTTATTCTACAAGCAAAACCCATCTATACAGGTATAGACTTTGAATTTTGATAATGATCTAACAAAAACAAGGGATTGATGAATATTTAATGTCTCGATAGCGGCTTAGCATCAGCATCCTTTAAGGGAATGTTGTTTTTCCAAGCAGAGCTATGTCAAGGAAAATGAAAGTCAAAATTTTGCGATGACATTGTTGGAACAAGTCCTGTGTGCTTACGTGATATCAAACTGTCACATTAGCAAATAAAATGGGAATCAAATCTTAGATCAAGCTTACCAAACGTTAGTTAATCGAACTGAGAAATATAGTTGCCAAATTTAGTCGAGAAATGAAAAATTAGAGTAAATGCTGACAAAATTACATATGTTAGTACAACAGTTAAGCACTATTCTACTATTTTTAAACATTGTATTATTGTTTGGTGTTGGAATCCTAGATTGATTTGAAATGGAAGCCAAACAAAGCATCTGCTTTCAGTCATAATGCATTCCTCTTTAAAAAAGTGCTTAGTTATTCTAATGAGACAAGAAAAGAATAGCAGAATAACAAAAGGAAACGAAACATGTTCTTCAGTTATCTTAACTCACATAATCGATGGACTAGAGTCCGATCCTCAGCATTTTTATACAAAAAGGTATCTATGACCCATTCCTGGAAATTGCCACCTCCAATTGTGTATAATGATTCCCCATAACTTAATATATGCATCTCTATTATAGCTATTTCACCGCTGTCATAATTATTAAAGAGTTCTGGTCTGTACATCACTGGGGACTTAAGCACTTCTTTCAAAGAATCATGAATAGTCAGTCGATCACGCTCTCTCGTGTTTTTCTGAAATGTGTCCGAGCCATGCTTTAGCAGGTCAGTTGCTAAGAATATTTTCTGTAAGCTAAATTTACTCTGTCTTTCAAGAACTTTCCTAGATAGTTTCCTTACGCATCGAAACATTGTATCTAAACTTTTACGAAGTAAATGCCTCTCTGCTCGTACATGGATTGCAATGAACGGTTTTCGTATATAATATTTCACAAAGTCTGTTGCCTTCTTGATCAAATGGGCACTGTGCCGAAAGTTAGAAGGCCGTAAAGTTTCTCGAATTGTAAACACTGGTTTGAAATGAGTTCGATCTGTGCCATTTCCTTTCCAATGTACGATGCCAACACAGTTAGCACCTCGAAGCACATTTGCTTCTAAATCCTCTAAGGTCGTTATCATGTCTGGATGTACACAATAATATTTTCCGATTCGAAAACTACCCATCAGCTTTCCAATCTCAGCTTTCGCTATAAAGTCACAAGGTGTCCAACCACCATTGGCCTTTACTCTAGCATTTACCCCTTTCATATCCTCATCTGTTATTTTATACCATTTCTTGGCATTGTCGATGGCAGATTTATCGGTGTAGAGAAAGTGTATCACCACATCAAGGTAATAATGGCAGCTATTAACAAATTTATAATATGAGGCTAGTGTCGAATAACCGTGTTCCTGTAACGTCCTGTTTAAATAGTTCACATCAAAATATGTACTTAAATTTGTAAAGGTTTTACTTTGACTATCCGTCATCACCCTCGTTAGCCCTTGGGGCAAACCTGACATTCTCGAATTGTTAACGAATGGCATAACTAACTGCCTGTTTCCATACTTTGCAAGCGAAGCAGCTGTAATCAAATTATTCGTTGCCATACCTAACTGTTCATAATGGCGAAGAACGAACAAAAATCGATTTTCTAAAGGACCAAATTTCATAAAATGTTCGTCCAACAAGTTTCGATCGGGGATCATATCCTGACTAATTTTTTTCGAAAATTGTGCGAAATCGTCCCCCGTTTGTTGTGTGTCGGTTGCGATTCGATCAGCGACTGCCTTGGACCATTCAGCTACCGTGGCTGTATCGTTATCAGTATCTCTCATCTTATTCACCTTCCTCGGCAATGGGCCATCAAGGCTAAACGATATATCTATTTCTTGGTTTGGCTCTTTTAACAATGCATTCTCCACCAATTTTAAGTTTGTGTTCTGATTAATCCAATTTAGTTGAAAGCCTGGCTTCCTCGCGTTTCCCGGAACTCGAAGTTCGCTTGAGACTTGAAGCGACACTGGCTGTTGCTCGCCCTTGCTCTGAAGCAATACATTTAACGTATAAATACAGGAGAAACACAGGACCGCCTTGAGGTAAACACCATATCTCGGCCTTAATAAATGTATTACTTTCATTGTATAATCCTGAGTACCGTGGTACTATTACTTTGTCCCAGTTGTAAGCATCACTGTTTATTGATCGTTGTGACCCTTGACTGCCAACCGGCTTGAGAAAGTCAATTTCTTTTTCAATTGCTTTGAATTAATATATATCAAATGTAGACATTCCTGGTAGTCCCTTGTGACATTTCCGTGTTCTGTTGAGACTGACACAAACTATTTCATTCAAAGAAAGGCTGGAAATAAGAGGAATCGTTTCCAATGAAAACAACAACCTGTTAGATGAAAACAAAGAACTTAGCAAACTACCAACAAATTTACTAGCCCTCCGTCCATTTGATAAAGAAAAGGTGCGAAGAAATCGTTCCTTTCCATCCGGATGGCCGTTGGAAATAGTCGATACTCGAATCCATCCAGTGACTAAAGAACACTGAAAGCTTTGGGCACACACAGGCAAAACACAGTGCTCGTTGTCTTGAAAGAACCTCGGACCACGCAGTGAGCCCATGGCTGAACGAATCGTGTTCCACACGGTCGAAAGATGCTCACGTTCACGCTGTGGCCACTCTTTGTTTCATTTCTAAGTTCCAGTGAGTTATGTTCAATATTTTTACCAGCGTTGGACTAAGAACAAAATCCCCGTTGTGTTTACTGTCTGGGAAAAACAGCATATTGTCAGCTCTGGTTAGACTGCCTTTTCCTGTAGTACGAGAGAAATCAGACACAAGTGAACCCGTTTCGTACAGGTCATCTTGAAGAGTTCGAGTGTTGAAGTTGATCCCAGGCGCGCTGGAACGAAATTTTAATTGCAAGCCTAACGCAGATGGCACGGGATTACCTTGTTAATACAACTTCTATCTATAAAAAGCTTTCAAGCCAGAATATCAAACTGAGCGCCACTGGAGGTTCTGGTCGCTTTCAATGATTCTTCACGATTTGGAAAGAATAGGAAGAAAAGTGAGGGATAAAGCAGCGTAATGAGCATGGAATGTAGGAGAGCAGGCTCAGCTCATGGCGAGCTTCACTGGCATTATGATATCAACTGTCGGCTCTCTTTTCGTCTGCTAACCAATTTTCATTCACAGCCACGACATAAAAACCATCCCATACTTTACATGACATAATAACAATACACAAACAGGCTAAATACTGATCAAGGAACCATTTCCTGAGGCGAAAAGAAACTGAAGTAATATTCTGACGGAATTTGTTGTCGATCGTTGGTTTGATGACAGCTTTAAAATACGGTTATAGATTCATCTCTCGCGGGCTGCCAAGAAGCCGAATAGATATTAAACTTATTTCAGTCACCAAGAGACCAATGAGACTACCTGAACGACCACTAACACCTGAAAACATGTTATAAGACCGAAATTGATTGATAGGTCCATGTTCTGTGTCAGCCAGCGCATGACGGTCAAAGAGTTTAATAATTTATGTTCTATTTTACTCTTCGATTAGAGCATGATACGCTCTTCTGTTAATGGTCGAAAACTGAGAATCAGAGCAGTCGTTAAACCCAGAGTTGATCCGATTCTCTAAACGATCTCCTTGCGATGGTGGATGAAATTTCCTTAACTGTTACTTCAACAAAATTAAGAAGCAAACAGACTTAAGTTATTAAGGCTCACATTATGGTTCATGTTTTAAACAGTATGGATCTCTCGGTGCCCTATAATATCATAGTTGCCTTGCCAACAAAAATGGAGCGTCGTTGACCAAGTCATAACTGGTCGAAAGCTAGCCTATCGTTCTTTCTCTTTAACTGCAAAAGTTTATCTTCACCAACAATATTGATGATTTATGTAGTAAAGTACACGTACAAAAACAGTTAATGGAAGAGATATATCGCCGTAAGAAGCCCATTGTGTTCTCAGTGTGTCTTATGTTCGGTTCCCTTCTGTTTTGTTTACCACCGTGCTTCTATTCAAATTTCAACTTGTTCAATAACAGGACAATGCCATCTAAGCCATCGTATCAACGTGAATTTCGATTCAATAACAAAGCTTTTTTCTTTCCAAGATCCACAAAAGGTCTTTTTATAGTCACTCGATGATCACGCTGTTTTATAGAACTCAATCTGGTCGTGGCATGGAAAGATATTCCCCGGTCACATTTTATCGTGCTGTTTTTCTTTATACATGCCTTAGTTCAACGGTTGCCAATAACTTCAAAAACAAGGGGACGATTCTGAGATGACTTTTTGAAAAGAAATTTTCTTTAGGCAGTGGCTAAACCCTTTCTGATGCTTATTTTTCATTGTAGGTGTTTGTGCAGTGTAATCCCTTAGGCTTGTGTTGATAACATGAAAACCTTGATGCCAATTCTTTTTGACAGAATGTTTAGTTATCAATGTGGTCAAGAAAAAGTAGTACAAGGATATGACGAACGTTCAAAGTCTTGAAGTGTTTCAGATCAGTAACAGTTGGGCTGACAAAATGAAGTAGAGTCGATGTAGGTTAACTTTGAAGTGTATAGATAAATTCTGCAAACACTGTCATAGAAATAAAAATTAAATACAGGATCTTCTCAGCAAAGAGGATTTCAAACGTATTTCCTGTATTTCGCTCGTCGAATTCCGGATTAATTCTTCGTTTGTACACTGATAAAAACAAGCTGCTTGCATTTTCATTGATAATTTATAAAAGAAGACGAAGATCGGCACTCTCGTTCCTCTTACCTATGCTGCCTGTTCCATGGTGGTAGCTTCCCCACTGCGGAACTTCTTATTTCACTACTCTATAACAAAGAGAGCTATCTAGAAACACATCTCACCGCAAGTTGACCCATCATACCCCACCTAACAACTCCAAAAATGTCCGACATTAGCTCTGTTGAGAAATTAAGTCTCGAATTCCTCAACTACGTTAGTTTGCTTGTGGTAATTGGGGTTCAGTGATCAGATGTTTTGGGTAAAAAATACATAAAAACTGGAAGTGATATACGGAGCAGGTTGTGCGAGCAGGGGTAAATGTTTAGAGGTTTCAAAATTATAATAAATCTAAAAATAATAAAACATCTAGAAAATTTACAGGCAAACCCATTTATATTATACTCAAGCTATTTAAGATTGTGGAAACGGCTGACGATTAAATCAAGTCTGGAATTTTGCCAATTTGCAGTTTCGTCTTAGAATAGTAGATCGGAATAAATGTTATTGCGTCAATTGTATGGCCATGTGCTTTGCAGGTCATGCATCTAGCTAGGCTGTCAGTATTGGAGGGACAAATTTAATTTCAGGGGGCAAAGTTTTTGAGGAGAGGGACAAAACTGTGTCGATCATAAGAATGAGAAAGTGAATGCTTCTTTTTTATGAGAGATATGAGGGAAAGCAAGGACCAATACTGAAGGAGGACATACACCCCCTCCCCTGCGCCCTCTGGCTATGCGTCGGATACAGGGTCTCCTATTGAAGGTAAATACCTGCGTAAATTGACTCTTAGTAAGACCCAATTTTTTTATCGGAAAGAACGAATTTAGCATTTTATGTTGGCTTTGTTCACGTAAAATGGCGAAAATTGTCATATGGAAAAATACCTGGGTTTGCAACACAATTAAAGATGCAAGTGACGTCCTCAGTTAATTGTGCTAAAATACGTTATAGGCAATGAACTTGATAGATATCAAAAGTCACATAATTTAAGCTGTCAGTGAGTCAAATTTTAGCGAAAACCTGCAACGCTCAGAAAATTGTTTGTGGTTGTGGGAGGAGGGCATAGAAAGGTGCTGTGTAGAATAGAGTTAAGTTACGAGTTCTTGCTTTCACCTAGGTTAGTTTTGTCTGATCTATTAATACTCTTCTCTTCTATGCCCTCAACTCTTCGCCTGTATAAGTTCTTTTAACTTAAGGAGTCCAATTCAATATGATTCCAATGTGCCATCTACGTGGCATTCTCAACGCAAAATCGCTGCTGGAACAGATCAGATAGTAAGCAAACATTACGGGTCAAATATTGCGCTTCTTGACTTAAACAATGATATTCTTTCTCTAGACAATGGCTTCTGTAGGACGTATGGACCGCTACACCATTATGAATCCCGGCATAGCGCCAACATGGCCGAGAAGTTTATCATCTCCATCTTCTACAAGAAAAAGTGATAAAAGTGCAATAGCAGAAACTGGAATTTCCTTCAACCACCTCCCCTTTTCTTGACAGTTGTCCAAATGGACAGGGCTCCTCCAAAGACTTAAGACTTCGTTTATACAATGACCTCTTCTAATTGCATTAACTTTCGAAATCAATGCAAGAACATGTAACAGTCGAAGGGGAAGGATATCCGCATTTCATCTTTCTCGTCATTTCGGCAAGATTAAAGAACAACAACGTAACTTCGGCAAGACCACATCGCCAATGTCATCGTTTTGCTATACATTAACAAAAATTTTCTTTAGTGGAGTACCTCCAAATTCTTACCCTAAAGAGTTTTACTGAATGCTTACCAAAAACGCTGCGTCAAAGATCGTAGTCTACCCCTTGATAATCGCATAAATCTTTAACGACGCAGAGCAGCCATGAAATTTTCGTTTTGTATGGTAGCGTTTATCTCGGCAGTATGAATCTCTCGAATTTGTATCGATTGCAAGAGAAGACCAAAACGTCATTGCCATGGTGAGCGTTATTAACTAAAACAGATGTGCTAAATAAAGTTGGAGAGAACTTGCTAAATCGTGGTAAGGTGGAGTGATATCAGGAGGAAATGAATGGCCAATGAGGATATAGTAAGTCTGAGGTTTGGCAAACAAAGTGACTCCCTCACTTTCTCCTTAAAGCTATATCATCGAAAATTCACGAGAAATTCTCCTGTTTTTCTCTGTATACTGTGTCTGTAAATTTTATCTGATAATCATACTCAGTCTAAACTGGTTTGACGTCTGTAAAACACCTCAGGGTAGGATGTGGACGACGGACTTTCCATTTGTACAAAGACAATCTCATACAGATTTCGACAAAAGTTTCTTTTTCAACGGCCCCTCAGTTGCCTTTTGAGAAATTCTTCCCGGAGACGTGGCCATGCCCTGGATCGTCTGGAAGCTTGAATTTGCAAGATTTGTTTAACGTATCCCTACTACCTTTGTATGTAGTAACTTCCTGGAACGAAACAAAGCCGTTTCGATATACGTAATGACTGGGATTACGAAATATAGGACTCAGAGAGCCTGAAATGAAGCAATCTTATCTCTCTAATAGACAACTGTAGAAAAATTTGTAAGGTCGGTGTTTACAAGAAAAATTATTGGACTATTTTAACTTATCCATCATAGGCAGTTTTCTATGTTACCCTATTGCCATACCTCAATTTAAGGAATTGTAATTCAGAAAAACTCCTTAAATCAACATAGAACAGGGTTGACGTAACATAAAATTTGTTTTTGTGTTCTTTACCGTTATATTACGAAGGGAGACTTTCTTGATAATTCTTTTCACTTATTTAAGCAGGTGCTAAAACTATGAAAGGTTTTTTTTCAAATTTTGAGGCTTGAGGACCCAAACCGCCCGGTTTTGTTCCAATAGAATAAAAGGTTGATTATCAATAACTAAAATGTATAAATAAATAAATAAAACTTATAATCCTATCTAATTATTTACTTCCTTCTATCTAATTTCCTATCGGTCCTTAAAATTTTATTTAAAATTTACCAAAAGTTATTTATCATCAGGCTTTCAAAGCAATCTAAGAAAGGTAACGAAGAAGAACACAAAGTTACGGCGCAGCAAAATAAAAGAGGGCACAGGCCTCTATTCCTTCCTGTAGCGCAGTGTCTAAAATGCTGCTAACAAGTCCGTACTTCAAATAGAGGACCGATCCGACGCTGGTTGGTGTGTATTTTCATTCTCATTTTCAATCAAGCTGATATTGCAAACTTGGGAGAAAGCGTCTCAGCAAGAACGCAAATCCTCAACGTCGAATGCATCATTAATCATTGAGGGATTCAAAGCCAATCAATTAAAAGTGGTTCTGTTAATTCTTATGCATTAAGATTTAGCTAATCGAGAAATAGTATAATACAGAAAAGTTAAACCGTAGACTGCGTAGGGCTGTATGTTTATGTCCATTGGCGGAGGATTGGGATCTAATGTTGTGATTAAAGAAGTAGAGCACGTTATTTTCATGGTTTAACACAGGTCATGGGGCAGATCATACGCTGAGAAAAAAGATCGACTGAAAATTGACTGAGAAAAGATCGACTCCTCTGCCTCCCTCCCTCTGCGTAAACCGTCAGTTTTAGAAATACTTTCCATACATCTTTTTACATTCTAAATTGTAACAAAAAGTTGGCCTTTGGTGCAGAAATAGAAAATTGTGTTAAGTAGCGGATTCACGATTATCTACACTGAAGGAGAGAAAAGTGTCCTTTCTGCACTCCACAGGAGTTTATGGCCAATGTCTGCTGAACACGTTTATCATGAAGAAATCTGTTACTAAACACAATTTTAAAATACGAGTTTTCGTTGTCGACTGTCTCAATATCGCTTTGTGCCCCCGTGTCACTCAGGTTACAGATGATTAAGTAATTTAGGAGTTCTAACTTCACTTGAGTATATGCGTGTGTTTGTATGTGTCTACTGTATATATGTATGGTAAATGATTATACGACTATATACTATTATATATGGATGTTTACTTTTATGAGTGTGTTGGAGGTGAGGCGATATTTCTTTCATTTTTAAGTATTTCAAGTAAAGACCGAAGCATAAAGGGGAATTCGTTTAAATGTTTGAAGAGAGTTTCTCAGGCGTCTAGCGATATGTAAGAGGCGGGAGACATGCACGTTCATCTTCATGATTTGAAAAATGGGGAGGGGGGATGAACATTCGGATGGTCACTTGGACTAAATTTAGTTACAGAAACGATTATCTACGGTCAAATTTCACATATCATATAAAACCTTTATGGGTCCAAATTCTTTCGAGGTTTACTAGAAGATATTTTTTACATATCCATCGCAAATTACTTAGTGGTAAATGCCCTGGAAGTAAGCCTCCAAGGTTACTGAGTTACATTCTACTGCTCTTTATCCCTACACAAATTTAATTTATGCAAACGACGTATTAGCTCTCACGGGTAGGCGTACAGTATATGGGAATTTGTAATTGGGATGGCTTCCACTCAAGAGTATTTTGACTTTCAAGTTTTAATAATCCAGAATGAAAGATTTGTCACTCCTCCCCTTATATCAAGTGTTAAAACATTTCCAATACAGTTAGTAATATTACACTTAGTCCATCTTTTCATAAACCTTCTCAAACTCCACCTACGAACAGTAAAGAGTACGCATGCTATTTTTAATCATGGGCAGTTCCGTTACACGTCACAGTTTTGTCCTCCTCTCATTGGATTACTCCATTCAAACAGACATTAGCTCTAGTGTCCATCAGCTTACGGGTAATTTAAGCCAACGGTAGAACTTTGAAGAAGACATTTAACTGTCTTATCTTGTTGAGTGTAACCTAGCTTATGCTCCAAATACTATCAACGAGGAATAATATTGAATTATGAGAGATAGGATCGTATTGCTATTGTCGATAATAAGAAGATATCAAAGAGTACCCCTCTGAAGATCAATGAACATCAAACGAACTAAAGGCGTCCGAGGCGCTGATGGTTGCCTAAGTACCGTCGCCACTAACATCTCGCTGTTTTGATCTGTTTATGAAAGAGAAAAGAAGCTATTCGAGGTCGTCTAAAACTGTCTCGATGAGGCAATTCGACGTCTTATTCTTCCACATAAAATAATGAAAAAGAATGACAAGATATTCACAGTAGACATCGAAGCTATTATAGGACACACTGAAAACACAAAAGGGAAAAACTTCGGAAACATGTTTAACAGCGTTTTTAAGCTTTAAAAGGTCGTAAAGTTTCTTCCAGGAACACACCTTTCTCTTTATTAGGTAGTTTCTGGTGAATTACCAATTAAGCGCCCAAAATAATATATAATTAAGGTGGGCCTTTATTCGGATTCAGTACTTATTCGGCCCAAGTCGCTCATTAAGAAAAGAAAAAACATATATTTCGTTAGACATACATCAGGTTTCTATACAATAGATTGAATCACAACGTCCTCATCAATCGATTAATTAATCAATCAATCAATCGATATATTCTCATCGTTCTCTGTATCATCATCTAAAAGCATTAACTCTGGAGCTGCTACATCCACATCTTCGCTGTCAAGACTTGCCGATGATGGGTTTTCATTAGGCTTAACTTTGTTTTACCTATCCAATGTCTACTGGGAGCTTATTGAGACCTGATTGTTTATTCAGGCATGGGCGCTTATATCAAATATTTCTTCCAAAGTGTGCGCGTATTTGGGCACTTTATCGGTGGTTTACCTTTTACTATTTTACACTTACAGACATAGTAATGCATGGCAGTCCAGGAGCCAAATATAAAATCACTCACAGGAATGAGATTGAGAGCAATATTTAAACATGTTCTTAGTGGTATCTCAATATAGACATAAACTGTGACTCGTAAGAAACAGAACGGAACTTGCTGTTTAGTAAAGACGAGTCTAGGTCAAAACCTCAAATATACAAACGGTTGTATGGTTCTAAAGCAAGTTGATATCTTCTTTCAAGAAGACGTCAATTCTAAGCCTGGGATAGACATTGGTTGAAGTTTAAATTCATAAATTTCTGTTCCACTGCTGAGAATTGTGGCCTACAGCTCAGTCGGTAGAGAGCTGGTCCAACATGCACAGGGTTAATGGTTCAAGTCCACCCACGGCCATCAACCTGAAAACTCCTACTGCGAACCCAGCAGTAAAATGCGTGCATGGCAGTAGCTGCGGAAGGATGAGGGCAGAGAGTAAAGGAACTGGGTACTTCATCTCACCATTCCGTGGCTCATGGCATGCGATTCTCTACCACATCACATCCCTTACGCTCTGTTATAGAGTATGGGACTACCTTACCTTACATTGATGACGTTTCCGGATATCTTAGTATAAGACATTGCTACTGTGATGTTGGGTCGAGAAACCTGGAGAGATAAAGTGAAATGGGCCCGGGCATCCCCCCCCCGATCCGATAACGTTCTGAATCGAAGAGGTATTTTTGCAGAAGAAAAAATTGTTTCTAGAATACATATTGGCACACCAACCACTTGTTTATGTTGTTTAACTTCTTTCTACCATAAAGGGCAATAATAGTCAAATGGAAGTAATGCAGGGAAAGATGGAATCCTTCAGCGACCACCTTCGTCCTCTCGATGACGTCACAGCAAAGGATGCAATGCATTGATGAACGTAAAGGTCCTATTCTAGCGGGAGCCTATAGAAATTACTCAGCATGCAACGGTGCTAAGACGAACCTGGAATTTGTTACCAGGAAATAGCCTCGTTGTTTCACTATATTTCTGTATGGCAGTCCTCTGTTTTTGTATGATGGTATTTATGAGCATGTGAAGTGCTATACAACGTCTGCGAATGTTTGGCATTCTGAAAGGTATCCACTCCTACAACAAAAGTTAATGAAATAAACGAAAAGTAACTTTAACTAAGTTGACAAAAATACTTACTTGAAATTCTCGGGACTTTTCGAATGTGGAGTCTAAACATGAGTACAAAATGGGAACTGCTTGGATTACTACAATTCCTCTTTGCTTTTGCTATTTAAATTCCTCATAAAATGTACATTTCTCTCTACATTTTTCTAGTGTATATTGTTAAAAATGAATGATGTTCCTTCTCTCCTCCTAGACCATTGGGTCAAATTCAACCAATTTTTTACACATGTTTTTTGAGTCCCACGACACGTTTTAGGCCCTTCAGACCGCCTGCTCCTTCGGGGTGGACCCCAGGGGTCTAAAAAAGCTTGAAACTGCATGCTCCGACATGAAGGAGGCAGAAATCGGGGTTGGATGATCAAAAGTGTCGGGCGACCCCAACTTGGGGGCGAACCCGGTCAACCCCGAGGGCTTGATGTCTGTGTTTCTGTATAACCGTGATGGACGCTAAAACGACAAATTTTGAATGGACACCCTTCTGGACCAGAGGCAGGATGTTAGCGGGTTTCGGCCTCGGAGGCAGCTGGAGGCCAAAAATGGGTAAAGAGGCATTTTAAGGAGAAAAGAAGCTTCCACTCAAGAAAGTTTGCTTCAGTGACCCCCAAATTGCCTCCAAACTTAAGTAGAGTGTCCCCAGAAGTGATTTACGACTTCTAATAATGAGATAGAGTATTGGACTTAATCAGTTGGAAGGTGGCCAAACACGAACTTGCTCTTAAGAGTCAAGAATCCTTCGATTAGAAGTCAAGCATAACTATCCCTATCTCATTAAAGATATTCAAGTTCATTGACTGTCTGCGAGACTGTCTTTTGTCACCACTGTATTTCTGCACATAAAGACAACAACCTTGGAGACCAAAGTTCCCGTGCCACGTCGGGTACATACAGCCAAAGACTACAGACCATCTCCATAGTCTTTGATACAGCTAAAATCACTGTGAAAATCACAAGCAACGACTACCTCACATCCACAGTAAGAGCGTTTTTTTGTTAGAAGACGTGAGCGTTTCTCTCATCAATTACATAAATGGCCAAGAGAGATTTTGCTTAAACCCTACAACAATTGGGCTCTGTTAAACTAAGAGGCTTGCGGAGTCACCTGCGTTTATTCTTGAAGCGGTAATGTTACGAATGAGGAGCGTAGTATACGAATTAAACATTGTCGGATGAAACTTTTCGGATAACAAAATAACGCTGACGTCAACATGTTTTGATGACGTCGTTTTGATGACGTCGTCGTTCTTGCAAAACTTGTCAAATTTTTATTTTTTCATTGTATTGGAGATAATATGAAAGACATTTGAGATATTGTTATATAACTGTGGGTAAAATATATACAGGTTGCCATTGACAGTTGATGTTGTCCATTTTAGCAGCGCCAGATACTGCACATGACAAAGAAGTCACGTTTCACGTTTCCAAGAAAGTCACGTTTGTTAGTTATTGATATAGTAATTTTTACAGTTAAAATAGATCATCATAATTCTGAGAACCTTCTGGACAATTTTTAATACGTCTTATGGCAAATTTCCATCCATTAACTGCCAGGACTAGCGAGAACACATAATTCACCGGAAATTCGATTCTGAAGTAGCTTGTCAAATTGTCCCCCACAAAATCACACTTGATGTTTCTAGATTGGATGGTTAAATTGCATCCCTGTACGATTTGAATCTAGTTGGATAATGTAAACAAAACGTTTTGTTTTGATTTTCAAAGTTGACCCTTTTTTCTTTTAGCTCAAAAAGGATATAAAATAATTGAGTAATCTTATTTTTACGTTATATCTCCAAGTCAATATTGTGCGTGCCTCTAGGGTTGACAGTAATAATAAAATTAAGCAAAACTTGAAACGTTCTACAAGACATTTTAGCCAGTTTATACAGGTTGGTACGATTTCTAGTCCGTTGCCAGTAAATATGCACAAATATCTATTGTATCAGAGGTTTTAGTAGACATAGAAACTTTTTGGTCCCCTCAAATATCTTCGTCCTTTCAAACATCTTGGCATCAAGTACTACTTTCGGTCCTAAAAATATCACTGTATACACTGCTATAACTACGTACATCAATTGATGACATCAGGTAGCATTTAGGCGTGTAATCATCGCTAGCGTTGTATCTCTCTCACTTTTTTGTGAGACAGATGCGTAAACTAAAATGTCAGAAGTGATAAAGTTGTTTGTAGATAATCGAAACAAGTAAAACAGTGCGAACGTTGTTACCATAGAAACCACTTAGATCAAGAGACAATGGAATTTTTATTTCACTGAAGGTTCTATTTTTGAAAGCTGTTACCCTTTCCAGTTCTGCAAATGCTTAAAATTGCTGGGAAAAGAAAGCAAGGAGACGTGTAAATCGAAAGAAGTGACACCCTGTTACTAGTTGGGTAAATGTTTTGAAATGCTCGACCTAATTCCTGCCGCCTGGTGTAGAAAAATATACAATAGGAATCATATTCATGTTATTGCAGCGTGTCATTGCAGTGCGACGTTGCGACGCGACGTTGAAGCGCGACCTTTCAGCGCGACATTGAAGTGCGACATTTCAAATCATACAAACATTTGATGAAGAAGATATGTAGACCTGCTTTAAGTTCTCACACCAACAGACAACACAACATTTTCTTCAACATAAACAACAACAACTCTGAAGAAATACGGCATGAGAAAGCTTTCAGTTGTCAAATGAACGCATTGTTTCTTGCTTGTATCAAGTTCTGTACCACGAATAATTTGTTCATAAACAATAACCCTTACTATCACCTTTAGGATCGTACCTCCTATGGCATGTGCTTTCCACTATTAATTATAACACGAATAAAGTATTATTTTTAAAACTCGCGTAAAGGGCGCCTACGCCGGCCTAAGCTCGTTTTGGTTCGTTTCGCTCACTATGGTCCGTCGAGAAGTTTTCTAATGCTTCTCTTTGTATTTTTCAAAGCATTTATAAGTTATATTGTCACAATTTTCTGTTATTATTGAATGAAATCGTTATTGTAAAATTATGGTTTTAAGCAATTATAGATGATGTGGAAGAAAAAATGAATAAATAATGACAGGATTTAAATTTTAAAATTGGCATAACTTTTACAGTGTAAAGGGAGAAAAATAAGCTAGTTATTTATGGTTTTGTGTAATTTCACGAAATTTTCTATGGACACAATTTAACTAGAAAAATATTCGAAAAATTGGAAAATGGTCTTTTTTTTCAATTTCGTCGAGAAATCTCCAAAAATCGAAATAACCTAGAAATTTTTTCCAAGGTATTCCAAACTTAAATAGCATTTCCAGAGCGCTTATCCAGAGGTAGTAAAATTGCAAAGTTTCAGCAAAATCGGCCGAGCAGTTTAGGAGGATTTATGGATCGCACACCCTTATCACATCCATGAATGAATGATAAGGATAGATGATCATTCTCATCACTGTGAACTCGACTATTTGCATTACTTTCAGTAGACTACGAGTATTTTGGCTGTATTAGTTTCTTACATACATATTAACTTTTAAAAACAAAGTTATATAACTATTATGATTTTTTGGATGCAAAAACAAAGTAATAAACTTTTAAATGGACGGTTTACTATTATCTTTTACATCAATAAAACATAAATACTCTTCACATTCATAAATTATGATTAATTTTGGAATGTTTCTCATCTTGGTTTCATATCATAATTGTATGAATATTGTTTCTTAACTTTTAGCCCTTTCATGTTTTGATTCATTTCATAACATTGTACAAATCCATGCCTAATGTTTCCTAAAATCTCAATTTATCGTAGAAGCTGTCTACAATAATGTATTTTTACATGTTATATATGCCATTTTATTTTCGTATTAGTTACAAGTTTTGAGAGGCCAAGTTCAGCAAAGAGCATGGTTTAAACAGTGGTTTGGACACAAGCTGGTTCAAGTCGCTTATTAATGTCTACTGGAAGTACAACATTAAGGCACGAGAAGAACTCTTACATTAACGTCCATCTGCTGATGTTGAAGCTCTTGGTCCTTTTTGAGTAGCTTTTTTTTGCAATAGATGCACATCTCTAAACCTGCATGCATCAGTAATTTCTCGGAAAGTGACCTTTTCAAGATTATACCACTGTGCAGGAGACTGGGACCGAACCTAAGTTCCTCTTATTCCGATTCTGTGGCTTATCTATCAGACACCAATGTCTTCCAAGAGCACACAAAAGAATAACCTTCCTTTCTCGACGTCGACGAGATCTACCGCGATGCTAAACCGATGTGTAACTTGTCTGCCCCTTCACTGCACTTAAAGGTGTCTACCATGGCCCTAAAAATTGTTTGAATTTCTTACAGCTCCTCTTCTTTAAGATCGTCAATTCTTTTCTTTTCAAATCAATCAACTATCGAATGGCATTAACTTTTCCCGGATGTTTCATTCAGTGTAGGTGCTAATCATATCAGCAGTATCTCTCTACAGCTCTTCAGCATATTTCTGTAGTGTAGTTTTGGGCGTTCAATTGCGTGACTACCGCGTCTTTTTATTTACAGCTAAAGAATTTTAAAATACGAATGTCTTCCATAGTACCAAATGGCCATCGCGATGCAGTTAAAAGTTAACAACCATGATCAGTAATGATTCTTGAGTAATTATGTACCGATCGTGAGGCCAAATTAACATTGCTAAGTTACAAATTACGTATTACTACCAAGCCTGCTTCTAACAGAGTCAAATCATCAGCAAACAGGAAGATTGATAAACATCTCTCCAACTTGGGATGGGCTGAGAAATGTCTAAAGCCGGATTTCCACTCTGTGACACATTCCGCTAGAAACAAACGTTGTAGAACGGAAATCCACTACATCGGATATTACTCAGGGATACTAACATAGAAAACTACGCAGAGAGCACTGTTATTAATGGATCATCACACTCACAATTCTTAGACTAAGGAATTGAAAACTGTTCTATTTCTTGTGAGCATAACGCATTGACAGTTTTCGTGTTTATCCTTAGAGTCGAAAGGAGCAGAGAGTTTTGTCATGATGCTACATTGCTCTACTAGACCTTTTGACCTCCTCATCTCGCCTATCAAGTCAGTGATTGTCAACATTTTTATGAAAGAAGTTATCTAACCTTACAAATAAATGTTTCAATTTAACATTTGATCTTTTCCTCTGGAATAAAAATAAGCTTCGTACCCAAAGGCCAGCTATGTTGTTCCAGCAATATTGTCATTAAAAATGTGTCATCTTCGTACAAGTATCCTAATTGAACTGAGTGGAGTTAAATAATGCAATTGTTGCTTTTCGTGACTTTTAATAGCTGTTGTATGCTATATAAAAACTTTTACGAACAAGAGCAGCCTTCAGGACCTCGTGGCTTCCAGCGGCCATTTTTATTTTGGAAAGTACAAAAGGAATTGCGGTATAGGGGTGAAGAAGGTCCAATTATTTTCAACGGAATGTTTAATTGCGTGCTTAATTGTCTACCGGCCGGAAATCGCCATCATCACTTGTTACTTTAGAATATACACCGGAGTCTAGGTAGTAGAATGCACATTGTGACAGGCGTACAAACATGATGTCAACGCGTTTAGGAGCTAGAGCCCAATCTTTGGCCATTGACCATGTTGAATGGCTCATAAAGGTTTGAATAGCCAAACACACAACCTGAAATGCCACATTAAAACATTCTTATTATGCTAATAAATAGATATGGACGTCCTGTTTTGTGTAAGAACTTCCATAGTCCTTCGCTGTTCAATGCACTGCTAGCCTCTTTATCTCCTCGTAGTTTGATGTCTTACGTTTTATATATGTAGTTTTGTAAACACGTACGACGGCAGGCTTTTTGGTTACTAGCATGTTTCTTCGGTTTAAATTTTGGAGTGTCATTTCTCGGATTTTTTGGTATTAAAGCTAAATTCCATGGCATATATATATATGAAAACTATAAAATTAAAAAATGACTAGAGGCTAGATGCAGAGTTTTCGGTTAAATTATCTTCTTCATATGTACCACTGTTTTATCGCAGTTTTTAGTCTTTTAATTGCAATCAACTGTCTGCTGCTTTCTAAAAACACTTCTTAGTTTCAGTATTTTTTCGGATTGGACATTTTTGTCAGGCCAGTGTGATTTTGGTGACCAATGCCATTTCTAAAGTACGCGGGACACTACACAATTTGCTTCTCCGTAAAGGGATAACATGCGCCGAAGTCTGTTAAACTGGGCTTCTGCATCGTTTTGCTTTCTGTTGTGGACAGGGTGTCTAATATGGGGAGAACTTAACTTGCAATATCTTTCGAAACTTTTCATTTCATAAATGATCTTTTATATTCCATGATCCAATAAATCAATTTGACGCTTTGTCCTTTATGTCCTTACTCCAAAAAGGATGATCAAACGGGTATGGCTTTTTAGTAAGGTCGAGCAGGATGAGCAATGTTGAGCGTCGTTTGCACACCCTCATTCCTGTTTGGGAAGATAAACGCTGTTTCTACAATCATGGACAAATAGAAGTTAAACTTTTACTAAATTTCGGTGAAAATGGAGCAAATCACGCAAGACACTT
>JAAAKL020000529.1:0-40648 GCA_010016065.2 Carybdea cf. marsupialis auct. non (Linnaeus, 1758)
TGCCGGCCGGTTCCTCCCAGACCTTCGACATCACCCCGCCGCTGGACGATCAGGCTTCAGTGACGTTGGGTGCTGGCGAGGACCGCACGGACGTGGACTTCGGCTACCGTCAGGTGGGTTCGATCGGCGACCGGGTCTGGAATGACCTGGACGGCGACGGTGTACAGGATGGTGGCGAGGTTGGCATCAACGGTGTGACCGTTCGTCTGTTCGACTCGGGCGGCGCCCTGGTGGACACGGCGGTGACGGCTGGTGACGGGGGTTACCTGTTCGAGAACCTGCCCGCGGATGACTACACTGTGGTGGTTGACGACACGACGCTGCCGGCCGGTTTCTCTCAGACCTTCGACATCACTCCGCCGCTGGACGATCAGGCTTCAGTGGCGCTGGGTGCTGGCGAGGACCGGACCGACGTCGACTTTGGCTACCGTCAGCTGGGCTCGATCGGCGACCGGGTCTGGAATGACCTGGACGGCGACGGTGTGCAGGATGGTGGCGAGGTCGGTATCAACGGCGTGACCGTTCGTTTGTTCGACTCGGGCGGTGGCCTGGTGGACACGGCGGTGACGGCTGGTGACGGGGGTTACCTGTTCCAGAACCTGCCGGCCGACACCTACACCGTGGTGGTCGACGGCACCACCCTGCCGGTCGGTTTCTCTCAGACCTTCGACATCACCCCGCCGCTGGACAATCAAGCCACGGCAGCCTTGGGTGCTGGTGAAGATCGCGTCGATGTGGACTTCGGTTATCAGCAGCCGTCGATCGATAGCTCGCTCGGTGACCGGGTGTGGCGCGACCTGAATGGCGATGGTGTTCAGGACGCTGGCGAAGTTGGCATCAACGGCGTCACCGTTCAGCTGTTCGATTCAGGTGGCGTTCTGCTGGCGACGGCAGTGACCGCTGGCGACGGCAACTACAACTTCGGTGGCCTGGCCTCGGATACCTACACGGTGGTGGTCGATCCTTTGACCTTGCCGGAAGGTTTCGTCCAGACCTTTGACATCGAAGGACCGCTCGACGATCAGGCCGCTGCTTTCCTCGGCAACGGTCAGAACCGTGTCGACGTCGACTTTGGTTACACCGACGAGTGCTTGCCGTTCATCGACTTCGAGACCGACGGCAACGGCAACGCTCTGGCGACCGGTCAGATCATTGACGACGAGTGGGCGGCATTCGGTGTGACGGTTAGCACCAACAACGCCAGCCGTCCGGCGATGATCTTCGACTCGGCGAACCCGACCGGTGGCGATCCTGACCTCGGGACTCCGAACGAGACCTTCGGTGGCCCGGGCATCGGTTCTGGCGGTGAAGCTGGCGAGCCGGGCGAGAACGCCGTGCCTCTCGGCAAGGTGCTGATCATCTCCGAAGACGGCGATTCGTCAGATCCTGACGACAACGCCGGTGGCGGAACGATCACCTTCGACTTCGCCTACCCAGTGCGGGTGGACTCGGTCGGCATTCTCGACATCGACGAGGGCATGGGCGGTACGGTGACGGCGTTTGACGGCATCGGCAACGTGATCGGCTCGGCGGCGATGGCCAACAACCTGGGCAACAACAGTGTTCAGACGGTGGCCTTGGGTGTCAGCGGCGTGCGCAGTCTCGAGATCCACTTCCCGGGCTCGGGCGCGGTCAGCGGCCTGGTGTTCTGCGCCGACGAGTGCACGCCGATCAAGGTGCGCGACAACTTCGAGGTCGCTTCGTTCTCGAACAACGACGGTCCCGACGCCTGGGCTGGCGATTGGATCGAGAACGATCCGGAACCGGGTGGCGCGGGTCCGTTGGTTGGCCAGGTGCAGGTGCATGACGGTCTGTTGACCCTCGACGACTACCCGAACACCGGCGGCGAGCCGAGCGCGGCGCGTCAGGTCGATCTTTCCGGAGCGGCCAGCGCGAGCCTCAACTTCACCTTTGCCACCAGCTCGGGTGTCGACATGAGCGACGCGGTCACGGTCGAGATCTCCCCGGACGGCGGCGTGACCTGGACAGAGCTCGAAGTTCTGACCGGGATCTACGGCGCGGTGCAGGAAGATCGCCATTACGACATCTCGGCCTTTGCTTCGGCCGAGACTCAGGTCCGCTTCCGGGTGTCGAACAAGTACGGCGGCTCCGACGAGCTGTTCTGCCTGCTCTTCCTGGAAATCTCCTCGGAGTGCGATGACTGCCAGGAGATCGTGGTGCGCGACGACTTCGAGAACCGCTCGTTCTCGAATAACGATGGTGCCAACGACTGGGCTGCCGACTGGGTCGAGCACGATCCGGAAGTCGGTGGCGCGGGTCCGTTGGCCGGTCAGGTGCAGGTGCATGACGGTCTGCTGACCCTTGATGACTACCCGAACACCGGGGGTGAGCCGAGTTTGGCCCGTCAGGTGGATCTCTCCGGAGCCGCCAACGCCTCGCTCAGCTTTACCTTCGCGACCACCTCGGACGTCGATCCCAGCGATGCCGTTACCGTCGAGATCTCGAACGATGGCGGGGCCAGCTGGTCGACCCTCGAAGTTCTGACCGACATCTACGGTGCCGTTCAGGAAGATCGCCACTACGACATCTCGGCGTTCATCTCGTCGCAGACGCAGGTTCGCTTCCGGGTGTCGAACTACTACGGTGGCTATAACGAGCTGTTCTGCTTGCTCTTCGTCGAGATCCGCAGCGATTGTGGCAGCGGTAACTGCCAGGCGATCGCGGTCGTCGACGAGTTCAACGTGGAGTCGTTCTCGAACAACGACGGTCCGGACAGCTGGGCCGGAGATTGGATCGAGGACGATGCGCAGGAGGCCGGCCCTTGGGGCGGCCAAGTTCGGGTCCTCGGCGGCAAGCTGAAGCTCGACGACTACCCGAACACCGGCACCGAGCCGAGCGCGGCGCGCGAGGTGGATCTTTCCGGGGCGTCGTCGGCGATCTTCAGCTTCGATTTCCGGACGACCAGTGGCGTCGACTGGAACGATGCGATCGCGGTGGAAGTCTCGGCGGACGGCGGTGCTAGCTGGACGATCCTCGAGACCATCACCGGCATTACGGGCTCGACCTCGGGTTGGCGTGACTACGACATCTCGGCGTTCGCTTCGGCCCAGACCCAGGTTCGCTTCCGGGTGTCGCAGTACTACGGCGGCCAGAGCGAATTCTTCAAAGTCGACTGGGTCGCGATCGAGTCGGACTGTCCGTGATCGGCGCATAGGCTGCGCTTCGGCGTAGCCGATCAGGTCCCGGTCGTCGATCGCATCGACGGCTTGAGAACCGAAAAAAGCGGGTTCGGGGATTTCCCCGGCCCGCTTTTTTATGGTGTCAGCTATCTGTGGCCAGTCATATTGGCCAATCGAGGCTTTGTCTACCTGACGCTTTCCTGACGCTTGGATCGTAGGTTCGATCCGATGCGAGGAGAGCGATGGCTGACGGGACGATAGCGCGGCACCAATTGCCGCACGAAAGCGTCGAGCGACGCGCGGTTTCCTACCTGGTGCGTTTTTGGTGGGAACCGCAGGAGGCCGATCAAGAGTCGCACCATCTTCGCGGCTATGTCCGTGACCTGAAGACCGGCGAAGAGCGTTACTTCAAGGATCCGCGGAGTCTGTCGGAGCACATTCTTGCCCGGTTTGAGACTTCGCGCAGCCGCGACTGAGGCCCTCTGCACCAGGGCACGGTCGCCGAGGATCGGTCAGGGCGCCATCAAGTCGAATATCGAAGGAGAAATCATGAAACCGAGACGAATCGAGGGATATTTCTTCACGATCCTGGCGCTTGTAGCGCTGGTCGGAACGGAGCTGGCGTCGCCGGCTGAGGGGCAGGACTTCACGTGTCTGCCGACTTGCGACGTCGCGGACGATAAGTTCCTGACCATCGCTGGCGATGGCTTGGTGACCTTGAGTGATCCGGTGCTCAACGTTTCGTTGATCGCCGAGGCCGGCACCACTTCGTTTCAGATCGGAGTCTTTGACGGCGACAGCGGTAAGGTCCAGCCGAGCACCTTGGAGTCGCGCTGGGATCTAACCGAGTTTGACGGCATGGGCGTGCCGATCGAGGTCCCGTTCGAGTATCGGCTGTTTGCCAGTCCCCCGGGAGGCCCTGAGGTCCAGGTCGATCTGTCGCCGTCGACCGCGGGTTGTGGGCCGGCGGTCGCGGCACCTGGCTTCGTAGACTCCTCAGATTTGCTCAATGATGCTTGGTGTGATTTCACGGTCCCGACCACGGCGGCGGCCCAAGCACCGAGCGGCATCTTCATTTACCGATTGGAGGTCCAGACCGGCGCCTTGGCCGCCGAGTCGGCCAATCTCTTCAAGATCCGAACTTCAGGATTCGTCACCATCCGCCTGGGAGAGCAGCCGTTCTCCTATCTAGCGACGTTTGCAGGGTTTTCCGATTTCGCCCTGGTCTACCCGAGCTTCACTCCGGAGCCGACCACGTACGATGGTGAATGGAGCTTCTTCTTCGACGTCAGTGCCAATCAGCAGGATTTGATCGTCTGGGACGGTGATTTCGACCGTGGTCGCTTCGACGGCGATCGAGACTGTGTGCCGCAACCGGCCTGTCTCGTGGACTTTGATCTCGATACCGACGATCTCGACACTCCGGGCGCACCCTTTCTGCCGGTCGACATTTTCGACGTCACCGGTGACGCTTGCCCGGAAGCGATCGCGGATCCCGATCCGCTGGTTGGGCCCCCGGGAGTCTGCACGCCCACGGCCGGCTCGATCGGTTCCACCGGCAACCCGCCGGATGATCGTGAGGTTCCGGACGGTGTGAGTACTTTCGCGGTCCGTACCCCATCGGTCAACTACGACGTGATCACCCCGGACGGCCGGGTTTTCTCCAACGACAATCCCTCCGGCAACCAGGAGTGGGAGCAGTTCCTGATCAGCACCCGTCCCGGCTGCGATCCGGATCCAACTTGCGTTCCCGATCCGCTGCCCCCGGTTCTCGGACCAGAGGACCCCATCGGGTTGCCTTGCGCCGATGTCTGCCTGCCGAGTGGCGGGCCGTCTCAATTGCCGGCAGGCGTCTATGAGTTGCGCGTCCACGGCGTCGATCAATCCAACCTCAACGCCTTGCGCTTGCCGCAGCTGCTGTGCGTCGATGAGCAGGGGGTACCGTGCACTTTACCGGCGAGCTTTTCTCTCGGCGACACCGTTTTCGCGGACTCCGATGGCAACGGTACTCAGGGCATCGGCGAGCCGGGAATCAATGGAGTAATCGTCAACCTTCTCGACGAGGACGGCAACCTGATCGGCAGGACGGCGACAGCGACGGTCGAGAACCTCGATCCGATCCCAGCGGTGGCTCCCGGCACCTACACTTTCGACACTAACGAAGGGACGTTCAGCATCCAAATCGCGCCGGAGAATTTCGCGCCGGCCGTGGCTGCGGGCGGCACCGTCGGCAACCGAGTCTGGCTCGATCTCGATAGCGGCGCTGACCAGGACGTCGGTGAGGTGGGCCTGACCGGCGTGCGAGTCACGCTCTTCGAGGTCGGAGCCAACGGCACTGCCGACGGCGGCACCGGCGACGACGTCTTCATCAGCTCGATGCTCACCGGTCAGGACGGCGTGGACCCGAACGATCCGAGCGGCAGCAACTACAGCTTCATCGACCTGCCGGCGGGTGAGTACTTCGCGATGGTGATGGAGTCGAGCTTGCCCGACGGCTTGACCGCCACCGGCGGCACAGGGGTCGGCGCCACGCGCACCATCCAGGCAGATGGTACGTGCCTGGAAGTCACTTGCCTCGACCTTGACTTCGGCTACAGTTTCACCGCCGGCGCGCTCGGTGATCGAGTGTGGGTCGATGCCGATGCCGACGGCATCCAGGGCGCGAGCGAGCCGGGTATCGGCGGGGTCACGCTCAATCTGTTCGACAGCACCTCCGCGTTGGTGGCGACGACGAAAACGGGAGCCGACGGCTTCTACCTGTTCTCGGGTCTGGTGGCTGACACGTATACCGTCGAGGTCGACACTTCGACCCTGCCGGCCGGCCTGGCAGCGACTTTCGATCTCGACGACGGAACCGTGTCGCCGAACGACATGGCGGACGTGGCGCTGGCCAGCGGAGCCATCAATCTGCTGGTCGACTTCGGCTATGACCACCCGGATCCGACGATGTTGTACTCCATTGCCGACGTCGTCTGGTTCGATGACGACCACAGCGGCGCGCTCGACGCTGCGGACGGTCCGACACCGGGTATCGGAGGAGTGACGGTCAACCTGCTAGCGGGTGGTGGCGTTGTCGCCTCGGCGGTGACGGCCCCCGACGGCAGCTTCTCCTTCGCCAACCTGCCGGCCGGTGATTACACGCTTGAGATCAGCGATCACCAGAGCGTGCTCGCCGGGCTGCTGCGAACCACGCCAGCAGCGGTTCGCGGCGCCCTGGAGTTAGTGCTCGGCCCGGACTTCTCAGGTGTGAATTTCGGCTACAACGACGAAGGTGCTCTGTCGGGAGCGGTCGGTACGACGATCAAGGACCCGGTGGGCGATACCGAGGAACAGATCGATACCCTGGTGGACCTCAACATCCCCGACTACGACTTCGGCTACCAGCTGCCGGCGATCGACGGTTCGCTCGGCGATCGAGTGTGGAACGATGTTGACGGCGACGGCTTCCAAGATCCTGGCGAGGCCGGCATCAACGACGTTACCGTCTGGCTGTTCAACTCCGGCGGCGGCCTGGAAGGCACTGCCGTCACCGCTGGCGACGGCGAATATCGCTTCGAGGGCCTGGCTGCGGACACCTACACGGTGGTGGTCGACGCCATGACGTTGCCCGTAGGCTTCGTCCAGACTTTCGATCTCGAAGGACCGCTCGACCATCAAGCGATGGCGCCTCTGGGCTCTGGCCAAAACCGTGACGACGTCGACTTCGGCTACGCCGACGAATGTTTGCCGAATATAGACTTCGAGACCGACGGCGACGGCGGTGTCTTGAGTCGGGGTCAACGGATCGACGACGAATTTACGGCCTTTGGCATCACGGTGACGACCCACGATCCGGCCAACCATCCGGCGATGATTTTCGACTCGTCGAGCCCCACCGGCGGTGACAAAGATCTCGGCACCCCGAATCAGACGTTCGGAGGTCCGGGTATCGGCTCGGGCGGCGAGATCGGCCAGCCGGGAGCCAACGCGGAGCCGTTGGGCAACGTTTTGATCCTGTCTGAGGACAACGACTCAAGCGATCCCGACGACAACGCCGCTGGCGGCACGATCGTCTTCGGCTTCGCTTACCCGGTCAACGTCGATCAGGTGGGCATCCTGGACATCGACGAAGGCATGGGCGGCACGGTGACGGCCTTCGACGGCGCCGGGGCGATGATCGGCAGTGTGGCGATGGCGGGCAACCTGGGCAATAACAGCGTCCAGACGGTACAGCTCGGAGTCAACGGCGTCCGTCGGCTGGAAGTCTTCTTTCCCGGCTCTGGCGCGGTCAGCAGCATCGGCTTCTGCGTCGAGGAGCCGGAGTGCACGGCCAAGCAGGTGCGTGACGACTTCAGCCAGCCGTCGTTCAGCAACAACGACGGGCCCGACGATTGGTCAGGCGACTGGATCGAGAATGACCCGAAGGCTGGCGGTGCCGGCCCGTTCGCGGGCCAAGTCCAGGTCCACGACGGTTTCTTGACCCTCGCCGACTACCCGAATACCGGCGGCGAGCCGAGCGCGGCGCGGGAAGTTGATCTCTCCGGGGCCTTGAACGCAAAGTTGACGTTCAAGTTCCTGACGACCTCGTCGGTTGACTACGACGATGCCGTCACCGTCGAGGTCTCGAACGACGGCGGCGCCAGCTGGTCGACGCTCGAGGTGATCACCGGCATCACCGGCGCGGTCACTCAGTTGCGGACGTTCGACATCTCGGCCTTCATTTCGTCCGAGACCCAGGTCCGATTCCGAGTGTCGAACAAATACGGAGGCTCTGGCGAGCTCTTCTGCATCACCTGGATCGTGATCGAGTCGAGTTGCACGGATCCCTTCACGGTTCGCGACGAATTTAACGCCGTGTCCTACAGCAATAACGACGGCCCCGACGACTGGGAGTCCGGTTGGGTGGAAGACGACGTGGCCGGCGCGGGGCCGGGCTCGGGCCGTGTCATGGTGTACGACCAGGCGCTGACGATGAACGACCGGCCGAATACCGGCACCCAGCCGAGCGCGGCGCGAGAAGTCGACCTCTCCGGTTTCACGCAAGCGACGTTCAGCTTCGACTTTTGGACCACGTCGGGTGTCGATTCCAGCGATGCGATCAAGGTCGAAGTCTCGAATGACGGCGGCGCCAGTTTCACAGTGCTGGAGACCTTGACCGGTATTTATGGCGCGGTGAGTGGCTCGAGGAGCTACGACATTTCGGCCTTCATCTCCGCCGATACCCGCGTCCGCTTTCGGGTCGCGAACCTGTACGGCGGCAGTCATGAGTACTTCTTCGCCGACAATGTGCAGATCGAGGCCCAGTAAGGCTGAGCAACGTCGCGTCACGGCAAACGTCAACGGCCATCAGCCCTGCCGGTCGTCGCTCCTTTGGTGCCGGCTGCCGGCGGTGGATCTCTGGAGAACGCCTTGCTGAAGATCGATCCTTTGTTTAAAATTAGGCATATATGTCACAGTGCCGAAGGTACGCTGAATCCAGTCAGTGGCAGCGCTGACGGGGATTCCCGGACCCCAATACGCTGCACCGGAGGCGCGCCCAGTCCCGTGAAAAAAGCTCCGCCCATGGATCCGGCCACAGACGACTTTTCTGGCTGGGAAGCTCAACTTTCGCCGGACGTGCTCTTCCGAGAGCTGTCCGGAGAAGCGGTACTCTTGGATCTCAAGAGTCAGCGCTACTTTGGGCTCGACGAGGTCGGCACTCGAATCTGGCAGCTGCTCAGCGAACAGCGAGGGACGGACGTCTTGCTGTGCACCATGGCTGACGAGTTCGAGGTCGACGACGAGCAACTGCGTCAGGATCTCGCCAGCTTCGTCCGTGAGCTGGCGGAGGCCGGTCTGATCGAGCTGCGATTCTCAGCAGCCGTTTAGTCGCCCGGAGTCGAGCTCGGGGATGAGTGGCATCCTGGGCATCGTTCATTTTGACGGCTGTCCGGTCGACCCGCGGCTGCTGGAGAGCTTGACCGGCTCGATGCAGGCTCGTGGCCCCGACGATCTGAAGACCTGGTGCGAAGGGCCCGTCGGCTTCGGTTTTGCCAAGCTCGCCACCACCGAAGAAGCCAGGCGAGAACAGCAGCCATTGGGCTTTGGCGACGATCTCCGGATCGTCGCTGACGCCCGCATCGACGGTCGTCGTGAGCTTCGATCGAAGCTCGGGAGCGCGAGTCAGAACGTTCGCGACGCCACCGACGTCGAGCTGATCTGCCTGGCTTATCAAAGGTGGGGCGAGGACGCCCCCCAGCACCTCCTGGGAGACTTCGCGTTCGCGATTTGGGACCCGCGTCGACGCTGCCTCTTCTGCGCTCGGGACCATTTCGGAGTGAAGCCCTTCTACTATGCGACCTGGTCGGGCGGGTTCGTGTTCAGCAATACCTTGGCCTGCCTGCGTCGCCACCCGGCGGTGACCTCGAAGCTCGATGAGCTGGCCGTCGCCGACTTCCTGCTGTTCGAAGGCAAGCTCGATGCTGAGGCCACGACCTTCGCGGATATCCGCCGCCTGATACCGGCACACGCGTTGTGCCACACCCCGGAGGGAATCACGATCCGGCGATACTGGCAGCTGCCGACCGAGGGGCCGCCGCCGGGAGCTCCGACGATGGGCTGGGTCGAGCGTTTCCGCTCGCTGCTGGGCACGGCGGTCCAAGATCGGCTGCGCACCGATCGAATTACAGTGTTGATGAGCGGTGGATTGGATTCAACCTCCGTGGCAGCGACCGCCCAGGAGCATCTCGTCGCAACTGGGCAACCACAGGCGATACGATGCCTCACTTTCGGCTTCGACCGGTTGATTGCAGACCGAGAAAAGACCTATGCAGCCTTGGTCGCTCGTCACCTTTCGATGGCGCACGAGTTTCGGGCGCTTGACGATTATCGGCTCGCCGAACGCTGGGGGGAGATTCCGGTGCCGCCCGAGCCCGGCAACCATCTACTGGACGCCATCGGTTTCGACCACGACTTGTTGTTGGCTTCCACGGGCCGTGTGGTGCTGACGGGTCACGGCGGCGATCCACTGCTGGCGGCGTCCACCGGTTTCTTCCTCGATCAGCTCAAGCAGCTGCGGTTGGGGCGCGCCGGCCGTTATTTGTTCAGCTCCTTGTGGAGAAATCGCCGCCTGCCACCGCTCGGACTGCACACTCGGGAAATGCAACGGCGTTTGCGAAAGACCTGGCGCAGTGGCTACCCGGCTTGGTTGGATCCCGATCTGGAATCCCGCCAGGATCTCGTGGAGCGCTGGCGCTGGTTTCTGCTCGACCGCGGTCCTAAGCTCACGCACTCCAATCATCCGACCGCCTATGACAGCTTGTGGGATATCGGCTGGGCCAATGCCTTCGAGCAATTCGACGCGACGCCCCAAATCAGACCCTTCGAGCATCGGCATCCCTTCTTCGATCTTCGATTGGTCGAATTCTTGCTCCGCGTGCCACCGGTCCCCTGGCGCCTCGACAAACTCCTGTTGCGGGAGGCGATGCGAGGCGTTTTGCCAGAAGCGGTTCGATCGCGTTCCAAGACGCCGCTGTCGAGACCTCCGAGGCACCCGCCGGATCGACCGGTAAGCCAGCTGTTGCGCGACAGCGCTCATCGCGCTCCGCAGCTCAGTCAGTTCGTCCGCGTCGAGAGGATTCTCGACCCGCTGAAGCGAGATATATCGAGTCCGGAAGGAACTTTCAGGGACCTGTACCGACCTTTGAATCTTGCCTATTGGCTCGGACATGTTAAAATCTAAACACTTGAGCACATCTGGGAATAAACACTGGGAATAGCACGATGCCAAAGATCAATCATCCCCCTCGGCGCGTCGGTGCCAAGAAGCAGTACGCCAAGCCGCAGTTGGTCTCGTACGGGGACATCCGGGAAGTCACTCAGGCCATCCCCTTTGGCTCAGGAGCCCAGGACAATCCCAACCCTATCTTCAAGACATCACCGATGGTGTGAGCCGAGCAGGTCGGCTCCTTGAGACCGTGGCGTCAAGGCGCGGGCTCGCTCTCCCCAAGCTTTTTGCAACCTCAACAGCTCGCGTCCTTGAACGGTCTCCAACGGTGGCTGTGTTCTACTCCGTTCTCGGCTTGAACCTGGCCTGCAACCGCCCGCTGCCGCGTCTCGCTGCTGAGACAGTGCCAGGCTCAAAGGTCTTGGACGTTGAGCTCGGCAGCGCCCCCAGCGAGATCTCCCGGCAACCGGCAGAAAGCTGGAAGCTGGTCTTTGTGAGCCAGCACAAAGACCGACGGGGCGAGCCGAGTCTGCGGATTTGGCGACATGCCGAGGGCATCTATCGTTTCTTATATTGCGATGGGGCCGAGTTTTTCGTCGATCAAGCCGGGCGGCGTCTGTGGGCTCGCTGGGTCGCTCCCAACACCCTCGACGACATCGAGACCTATCTGCTCGGCCCCATCCTGGGTTTTGTGTTGCGCCTGCGGGGTGTGGTGACCCTCCATGCCAGTGCTGTCGTGATCGATGGTCAAGCGGTCTCCTTGGCCGGCCCGCCGGGAGCCGGCAAGTCGACGACGGCGGCGGCGTTCGCCCAGCAGGGCTATCCGGTCTTGAGCGACGACATCACGGCTTTGAAGCCTGAGGCTGGCGAGTTACTCGTCCAGTGCGACAGTCCGATGCTCAATCTCTGGCCGGCGTCGATGGAGATGCTCGAGGGTTCGCTCGACGCGCTCCCCAGGCTGTCGCAGACCTGGGACAAGCGCTTTCTCGACCTCAACGCGCACGGCTACCGGGTCGAAAAATCCCCTCGTCCGCTAGGGGCGGTTTATCTGCTCCGAGGCGAGCCGGCGGAGTCGGCGACGGCCGTAGTCGAGGAGCTTGAGGGGCAACGCGGTTTCATGACTCTACTGGCCAATACCTACGCCCACCTCCTGGATCGTCAAATGCAGGCGCATGAGTTCGAGGTCTTGGCCGGGCTTCTTCCCAGACTTCCGGTGTTGGAATTGCGGCGGCCCGAGAGCGGCCTGACGCCGGGCGAGGTCTGCGACTTGGTGGCCAGGGACTTTCGCCAGCGTCGGTCGGCTGCGGCCAAAGCGTCTTCAGGACCGTGCTCAACCCCACTGGCCGCCGCGCCAGCTCATTGAAGCGATCGCTGTGTATAGTCTTCGGGCCTACGGCAAGATGCTCGCCGAGCCGATCCGGCGGCAGGCCTACCTCGACGCGCTCCAGGCTGCCGTTCGGCCCGGTTGCGTCGTGTTGGAGATCGGCACCGGCCCAGGGGTCTTCGCCCTCTACGCCGCTCGGTTGGGCGCGGCCCAGGTTTATGCCGTGGAGCCGAGCGATTCGATTCACGTGGCCCGTGAACTCGCCGCCATCAACGGCCTGAGCGATCGTGTCGAATTCATCCAGGGGCTCTCCACGGATCTGGACCTGCCGCAGCCGGCCGACGTCATCGTCTCAGATCTGCGCGGCGTGCTACCTCTGTTTCAAGACCACCTGCCGTCGATCATCGATGCCCGCGAGCGTCTTCTGGCGCCTGGCGGTCAACTCATCCCCCAGCAAGACAGCCTCTGGGCATGCGTGGTCACCGCCGAGGATCTTTACCGTCGCCTAAGCTCAGGTTGGAGTTCGAGTGGGCTCGACCTCGACCTGAGTCTGCCCCTGGACCTTGTCAAGAATGCTTTCAGCAAAGAGCAGATCGAGTCGGACCAGTGCCTGGTCGAGCCTCAGCAATGGGCGGTTCTCGATTATCCGACGATCGCCGATTCCGACGTTGCCGGCCATCTGGCCTGGGACATTTCCAGCGGTGGCCTGGCCCATGGCTTGGCGATCTGGTTCGATACGAACCTGATCGGCCGGTTGGGATTCTCCAACGCCCCCGGTCAACCGGAGCTCATCTACGGGCGGACGTTCTTCCCTTTTCCAAAGCCGGTCGAGCTCGATCCAGGCACCCACCTGGAGGTCGACCTCAGAGCGGTCCGAGTCGGACCGGACTACGTTTGGCGCTGGGTGACCTCGATTGAAAGACCGACCGGCGACTCGGAGAGGTTCGAACAGTCGACCTTTCACGGCACGCCTCTTTCTCCTTCCAGTTTGCGCAAGCGGGCGGCGAGCTATGTACCGCAGTTGAGCGACAAGGGACGCATCGTCAGCCTGGCGCTGGCACGCATGGATGGTCGAAAGTCACTGGAGACGATTGCACATGAGCTTCGAGCCGCTTTCCCCGACCGCTTCCAACGCTGGCGCGACGCTCTGACGTTTGTCGGCGAGCAAGCCGAGCTACACACTTGACTCTGCACACTTGACTGGAAAAGCCAGCTCCTCGGGACAGCGTGCCATTGCAAAAGGCCCTGCCCCGATTTCCGGGGCAGGGCCTTCATGGTTCGTTTCAGTGGCGTTGGGTTCCCCCTTCGGGGGACCTTGCGAAGCACCACCGGGCGCTAGGGAGGTTCCCTCTATGGGGACGCCACCTCCACCAAACCGTTCTGACCTAGATTCACAGGACCACCTCCTTTCTAGGCGTAACCGTGTTCGGTGGGTCCCAACCCACCCGGCTCTGGGGCCGCCCGAACCCGCTCAGAGCCGCCGCGCACCTGTTGAGAGTGCACGGAGTTGCGTACAACACATCATGGAAAATTCGAGGCAAGGTTGTCAAACATTACCTTGGGCTCTTCGCAGTCGCTTCCGAAGGCTGCCGGCACTGACAAGCTGAGATTTAGGCGACGGCGGACTCCGTGCTCTTGGGCTGGAGGATCGGGGGCACGTATAAGCTAGCGAAGCAATTGCCTTTGGCCATGCGCTGAGCAAGATCCCGTAGTGGAAGCGTTTCGGATTGAGTCACGTAGTCAGGCATGCCCTCCGTCCAGATCAGTGACACGGGGTGATCGGCTGGATATCTCGCCATTAGCCAAAGGCTCACGGATTCGACGTTCGTCGCTGTGCATTCAGGATCCGGTGTCGCGTGCATACCGATCAGTCCGATCAACAAGCCGACCTGTTTGGAATATTCGGCGTTGGAAGGATGGAGGTCGCCAGGGATGACGATTTGTAGCCCCAGCGCCGGATCGAGATTGAGCTCTGTGTAGACGAGCTCGAGAAAGCTCATTCCGGACACGGTTTGAAAGGCCAGGCCTCGCTGCTGAGCCTGGTGACGGATCATGCGTGTCGTCTGTTCGAAAACGAAGGGATTGCCGGGCACGGCATAGACGGCGCGGCCTCGCAACTCCGCTTCTCTGACGATGGCCTGGGTGATCAACTGGTAGACGTCATTCCAGCCGATTCGCGGTGTAGCGTAGATCAAGTCAAAGCTGGGGAGCTCTCTTCCTCGTTCTTTGAGCCAGTGATAGACCGGATGTGAGCTGATCCGGAAGAAGATTTTGGGGGCCTCGAGCAGCACCTCCCTCGCTTCCTGGGTCAGGAAGCCAACCGGCCCTGGCCCGATACCGACGACGACGATTCTAGAAACCATACGACGTGCTCTATCCCCAAGCTTAGTAGTGGTTCACAGCCAAGTTGCTTCGAATCCAACCGGCGTTTTCCAGGGTGGGGGCGCCCGATCTGCATCAGCTTGCCTCCCACTCGACGAGTTAACGATGTCCAAATTACATGATCGCATCATGAAAAATTCAAGACAAGGTTGCCGATCGTTAGTTTCCGGGAATGTGCGCGACTCTAAGCTTGTTGTAAAATGTGAGGGCTTGAGACTAAGATCTTGCAACGGAAAGATACAGCACCAGCTTTCAAAGCTTCGGGCCCTCCGGAAGATCTGATAGATACTCGACGCGGTCGTGAGCTTTTCGGACGTATAGCATGGATCGCTTTGCGCCCTCCGGGGCGATAGGAGACATAGGTGGAGTACAAGGACTACTACTCGACGCTCGGGGTGTCGAAGAACGCGTCGGCGGACGAGATCCAAAAGGCGTATCGCAAGCTGGCGCGCAAGTACCACCCGGACGTCAACCGCGGCTCCGGGGCTGAGGACAAGTTCAAGGAAATCACCGAGTCCTATGAAGTGCTGAAGGACCCCGAGAAGCGTCAGACTTACGACCGATTCGGCAAAGACTGGAAGAACTTTAGCAACGGCCGTGGGGCGCCGCCGCCAGGTTTCGACAACATCCGTTTCGACTTCGGTGGCGCGGGTGGCAGTGGCTTCTCATCTTTCTTCGACGCCCTCTTCGGTGGTGCCGGCGGCGCTGGCGGCGGCAGCCCGTTTGGCGGCGGGCGAGCGGGCAATCCGTTCGGCGGTGGTGATCCTTTCGGCGCAGGTGGCTTTGGCGGCGGCAGCGGCTTTGCCGCCCGCGGTCAGGATCAGGAAGCGACGATCGCCCTATCGCTCGAAGAAGCGGCGCGAGGTGGCGCCCGGGAAGTCAGCGTCACCGATCCGATGACCGGTGAGATCAAGACCTACAAGCTCAATCTGCCGCGCGGGGTCAAAGCCGGGCAGAAGATTCGCCTGGCCGGTCGTGGTGGCATGGGTGCTGGCCCGGGCGCTTCCGGAGATCTTTTTCTCAAGGTCGATCTGAAGGGCAGCGATCGGTTCCGGCTCGAGGGCATGGATCTCTATACCGACCTGATCGTCAGCCCTTGGGAAGCGGCGCTCGGAGCCGAAGCGACGGTTCCAACCCTCGATGGCTCGGTCAAGGTTCGCGTCCCTCCCGGGTCTTCGACCGGTCGCAAGATTCGCCTTCGTGGCAAGGGATTTCCTCAGCGCGGCAAGGCGTCGACGGAGACGCAGAGTCTTGCCGGTGACCTTTACGCCGAAATTAAGGTCGCGGTGCCTGGCGAGCTGTCCGACGAGGAGCGTCAGCTCTTCGAGCAGTTGGCCGAGATTTCACAGTTCAAGCCTCGCTAAGCGGCTCAGCCGTCCGCGAAGGCTCTAACCCGAATAGATCGCTCCCCAGCCTGCGGTTCTCCCGCAGGACAAGGAATCCGAGCGTTGACTCAAAGGAGAGGTGGACCATGGATATGAATCAGCTGACGCAGAAGTCCCAGGCGGCAGTGCAGAGTGCGCAGGCCCACGCGGTCCGTCTGGGCCACCAGGAGATCGACGGTGAGCATTTGCTTTTGGCCTTGCTGGAAGAGGAGGGGCTGGTGCCTCGCCTGCTCGAGAAAATGGATATCGAGCGTGACGGGCTTAAGCGAGCCGTCACCCAGGAACTGGAGCGGCGGCCATCGGTCGGCGGTCCGGGAGCGGAACCAGGCAAGATCTTCGTTACCCAACGGCTTCAGAAGTTGATGCTGGCTGCCCAGGACGAAGCCCGGCGGCTGAAAGACGAGTATGTCTCCGTCGAGCATCTCTTCTTAGCTTTGATCGAAGAGGGCGCGGGAACCCAGGCCGGCAAACTGCTGCGTCAGTGGGGAGTCGATCGCAACCGTCTGCTGCAGGCTCTGCAGTCGGTGCGCGGTCACCAGCGGGTGACCAGTGCTAATCCCGAGCAGGCCTATGAGGCGCTCGAGAAATACGGCGTCGATCTGGTCGCCCAAGCGCGCCGCGGCAAGCTCGATCCGGTGATCGGTCGCGACTCCGAAATTCGTCGGGTGATCCGCATCCTGTCGCGCAAGACGAAAAACAATCCGGTGTTGATCGGTGAGCCCGGCGTCGGCAAGACGGCGATCGTCGAAGGTCTGGCGCAGCGCATCGTGCGCGGCGACGTCCCGGAATGGCTCAAGGATCGTTCGGTCTTCTCCCTTGACATGGGGGCCCTGATCGCCGGCGCCAAATATCGCGGCGAATTCGAAGAACGCCTGAAGGCGGTGCTATCCGAAATCAAAGAGAGCGAAGGCCGAATCCTGCTGTTCATCGACGAGGTCCACACTATCGTCGGCGCCGGTCAGGCCGAAGGCGCGACCGACGCCGGCAATCTCTTGAAGCCGATGTTGGCGCGCGGTGAGCTGCACTGCATCGGTGCCACGACCCTTGACGAGCACCGCAAGCACATCGAAAAAGACGCGGCCCTCGAGCGACGCTTCCAGCCCGTCCTGATCGAAGCTTCGACCCCAGAGGATACGATTTCGATCCTGCGCGGCTTGAAAGAGCGCTTCGAGGTTCATCATGGCGTGCGCATTCAGGACAACGCCTTGGTCGCTTCCGCGACCCTGTCGAATCGCTACATCACCGACCGCTTCTTGCCCGACAAGGCGATCGATCTGATCGACGAAGCCTGCGCCATGATTCGCACCGAGATCGACTCGATGCCGGCGGAGCTCGACGAGGTCACCCGCCGAGTGATGCAACTCGAGATCGAAGAAGCGGCGCTCAAGAAAGAAAAAGACAAGGGGTCGAAGGCGCGGCTGAAGAACCTGCGTCGGGAACTGGCGGACAGCAAGGCCCAGGCCGATGCCATGCGCGCCAAGTGGGAGAGCGAGAAAGCGTCGATCGATGGGGTCAACCGGCTGCGGGAAGAGATCGAAAAAGTACGCCAGCAGATCGAGGTTGCCGAGCGCGAATACGATCTCAACCGCGCTGCCCAGCTCAAGTACGGTGAGTTGACGACCCTCGAGCAGCAGCTTGCCGAGGAGGAGCAGAAGGCGGAAGGCCCAGCCGAAGGGCGTTTGCTGCGCGAAGAGGTGACCGAAAACGAGATTGCAGACATCGTCTCCAAGTGGACCGGCATTCCGGTCACCCGACTGGTGGAGGGCGAGCGCGAGAAGCTGCTCAAGCTCGACGAGATCCTGCACCGGCGCATCATCGGCCAGGACGAAGCGGTGCGGCTGGTGGCCGACGCGGTGATCCGTGCCCGCTCCGGCATCAAGGATCCCCGACGCCCGATCGGCTCGTTCATTTTCTTGGGCCCGACCGGTGTCGGCAAGACCGAGCTCGGCAAGACCCTGGCGGAGTCGCTGTTCGACTCCGAGGACAACATGGTGCGCATCGATATGTCGGAGTACATGGAAAAGCACGCCGTCTCGCGGCTGATCGGCGCCCCTCCGGGTTATGTCGGTTACGACGAGGGCGGTCAGCTGACTGAGGCGGTGCGGCGCCGGCCCTACTCGGTGGTGCTCTTCGACGAGATCGAAAAAGCCCACCCGGAGGTGTTCAACGTCCTGCTACAGATTTTGGACGACGGCCGGGCGACCGACGCTCAGGGGCGCACGGTGGACTTCAAGAATACGGTGATCATCATGACCTCCAACATCGGCTCGCCCCATTTGCTCGAAGGGGTCACCGATCGCGGCGAGATCGAAGAGTCCGCGCGCGACGCGGTGATGCGCGAGCTGCGTCGGCAGTTCCGCCCCGAGTTCTTGAACCGGGTCGACGACATCGTGCTGTTCAAGCCTCTGCTGCTGGATGAGATCAAGCAGATCGTCGGCCTTTTGACCCGCGATCTCTCCGATCGACTCGCTGAGCGCGGCATCAAGCTGGAGCTGTCTTCGGAGGCACGGGAATTCATCGCTCGCGAAGGTTATGACCCGGTCTACGGCGCCCGACCGCTCAAGCGTTATCTCCAGCATCAGCTCGAGACTCGGATCGGTCGCGCGCTGATCGCCGGCGAGGTCGCCGAAGGTGCGGTGATCGACGTCGGCCTCAAAGACGGTGGGTTGGCGGTCGAGATTCACCAAGGGCTCGCGGATCCGGCGGTCGCTTGACCCCGCCCCAAGAAACTCAAGCCTTCGGCTTGACTTCCTTGGCCCAGCCCCGCCTTTCAGAAACCGGCGCGCTTTGCGCACCCGTTTCTGGATCAACGCCTTCGGCTTGACTTCCTTGGCCCAGCCCACCTTTTCAGAAACCGGTGCGCTTTGTGCACCCGTTTCTGGATCAACGCCTTCGGCGATGCAGGGGGTTGGCTATGCGCGACAGACTCCCAGAGCGACCCGCTCTCGATCACCCCCACAGACCCAGGCAATCCCTCCCTTCGATGTGTCGGAGGGAGGGATTTTCTTTGCCGGTCGGCTCGGGCAGATGAGTTGCCCTTGGGCGAGGGCTAGCCCCTGGATAGAATGACGCGCATAAGTCGACTTTGTCCTGTCGATTCTCGATTTCTTCGGAGCAGATGCGCGTGAAACAACCTATCTATTCCAAATACAGGGTACTGGCCGTGTCGGGTGCGATTTTGATCGCGGCGGTGCTGCTGGCCTGGTTCCGTGCTGGCGCCACGCCACAGATCGACATCGAAGCCCAGCTCCCCGGCATCGGCCCGCGAACGCCGATCGTCGTTCGGGCGGCCGAGCCCAAGCGGGGCCTGGCGCGGATTACGGTCGAGCTGGTGCAGGGGGAGCGCAGCCACTCGCTCGAAGAGAGGCTCCATCGGCCCCGTCCCTACTGGGCATTTTGGGGCCCGAGGGTGGTCAATGACGAGCTCCTGCTCGAGGTCGGAGCTGAGACCGTACCGGAGCTCAAGAAAGGCGAGGCCACCCTCCGGGTGACGGCCGAGCGATCCGGCAGCTGGCTGCGACGACCCCAGCCGGTGGTTCGCGAGCTGACACTGCCCGTACGGCTGACGCCGCCGCAAGTGCAGGTCAGCTCATCGCAGATCTACCTGGCCCAGGGTGGCAGCGCCGTGGTGGTTTATCAAGTCGATGCCAAGGCGGTTCAGCACGGTGTTCGGGTGACCGCCGCTGCCGGTGAAGATCTTTGGTTTCCAGGCTATCCGCTCCCCGGAGGCACTGAGCAGGAACGCTTTGCTTTCTTTGGTGCACCCCATGATCTGGAGGACGCCTCCGCGGTTCGTCTGGCGGTGGTCGACGATCTCGGCAACCAAAGAGAGATCCCATTTATTGATCGCTATCTCCCGAAGCCTCTGACGACCGACACGATCCGACTCTCCGATCGCTTCATGGCCAAGGTAGTGCCCGAGATCCTCTCCCATACCAGCGAGGTCGAAGATCAGGGAGATCTGCTCGAAAACTACCTGGCGATCAATCGCGACTTGCGTCGCAAGAATACCGAAACGCTGTTCGGCCTGGCCGAGCAGACGGCCCAGCAATTTTTTTGGAACCAGCCTTTCCGGCAGCTGCCCAATACCCGTTCGATGGCCTCCTTTGCCGATCGCCGAACCTATGTCTACGACGGGCGGGACGTCGATCAACAAGATCACCTCGGATTCGATCTTGCCTCGGTGCGTCGAGCCCCGGTCTTGGCCGCCAATCGGGGCCGAGTCTTGATCGCCGAATACTTCGGTATCTATGGCAATGCCGTAGTCTTGGATCATGGCTACGGGCTGATGAGCCTCTACGCTCATTTATCGAGTTTCGAGGTGCAGGCCGGACAAGAAGTGGAGCGTGGGCAGTCGTTGGGAGCGACCGGCGAGACCGGCCTGGCCGGGGGCGACCATCTCCACTTTTCAATGTTGCTGCACGGTCTCCAGGTCAATCCGCTGGAGTGGTGGGATCCGCTGTGGATCAAAAATCGCATCGCCAGCAAGCTGGGCTCGGCGCTCGAACCCGAGCCATAGCCTCCCATCCATGCGAGCTATCCGCTCGAATCTAGGGTCGAGCGCCAGCCCAGATGAGTCGACACCTGTGCGCAGCGGGCTCGCGCCGGACGACGGCTTGTGCACTGAGAGGGGCCGTCCAAACGTAAAGTTTTTAGCGTCTTGGGTGACGTCTCCCTCGATCAGGACAAACCTTGAGCGGAGCGGTCTATAATCAACATTTACGGCGGATCATTCTTAATATGTGTGAATATGAATAAGATGGCCATTCTCGGCAATGAAGCGCTTGAAGGTCTTCATCACTTGGCGCGTGAGCTATTGCAGCTGGAAGACTACGACCGGATGGTCGATGCGGTGGTGCGGCACTCTCTGGAGAGTCTGCGGGGTGAGCGGGGATTTCTGGTGTTGCAAAGGGGCGACGAGCTCGACTTCAAAGTCGTGCGCAACTGGAGTCGCAAGGAACTCGAAGGCAAGGGAGAGCCGGTCAGTCGCTCGATCGTACGCCAGGTGCTGGCCGACGGCGAGCCGGTACTGATCGAGGACGCCCTGTCCGATCAACGCTTCGCGCAGACCGAGAGCATCTTGCGCATGCGGATCCGCTCGGTGTTGGCGGCGCCGCTGAAGGTGGACGGAGTCCCCTCAGGGGTGCTCTATCTGGAGTCTCGAACCCTCGACCGATTGTTCGGGGAGGACGAACTCGAACTCTTCAAGCATATTCTGGAGCTGTCCGCTCGGGCGCTTGAGAGCTGCATGAAGCGCATTGTGCTCGAGCAACGCAATCGTTTGCTCGAGGCCAACTTTCTCGAGCGCCACCGCTTTCCGGGCATCGTGACTCAGGATGAAGGTTTTCTCAAGATCCTGGAGACGGTGGCTCAGGTTGCCAAGTCGGATCTGCCGGTGTTGGTCCAGGGGCCTTCCGGGACCGGCAAGGAGCTGGTGGTGCGGGCATTGCACCTCAATAGCCCGCGGGCTAAAGAACCCTATGTGACGGTCAACTGTGGCGCTATCTCGCCCAATCTGCTGGAGTCCGAGCTCTTCGGCCATCTGCGCGGCTCGTTCACCGGTGCCACCCGCGACAAAGAAGGAGTGATCGCTTCGGCCCATCGCGGTTCGGTCTTTCTCGACGAGGTCGGCGAGCTGCCGCAGGAGCTGCAGGTCAAGCTCTTGCGCACGCTGCAATTCGGAGAGGTCCAGCCGGTCGGCTCAAGTCGGCCGACCCGGGTCGACGTGCGCTTCTTGGCGGCAACCAACCGCAACTTGGAAGAAGAAGTGGCGAACGGCAGATTTCGTGAGGATCTGCTCTATCGTCTCAACGTCGTCACCCTCGACCTGCCGCCTCTGTGCGACCGGCCCGCCGACATCCTGCCGCTGTTCTATCATTTCCTCAAATCGGCCACGGAGCAGGCTAGCCGAGAGGCTCCCCAGGTATCGCCGCGGCTCGAGCGAAAGCTTCAAAATTATGGCTGGCCGGGCAACATTCGAGAGCTGGAAAACGAAGCGAAGCGCCTGGTTGCGGTGACTCCTGACGGCGAACCGATCACCGTCGACCGACTCTCGCCGCGCTTGACGCGCAAACAGCAGAACGCGAGCCCGACGCCGGCGAGTCTCGCCGAGCATGAGAAAGAGCTGATCGAGCTTCACCTGCGGCTGGCCAAGGGCAATCGAACCCGCGCCGCCCAGAGTCTCGGCATCAGCCGCGAAGGCTTGCGCAAGAAGATGAAACGTCTGGAGCTGGCATGAATTCGAGCTTGCAGCTTGAATTTATGGCGCCCAGCCCCACCGGCCTATCGCCAGGGCGATCAAGACGAGGCAGGCCTCGCCACTGCAGTTGTAGCTCTGGGTGAGGGTTCGTCCTCGGGGCGGCGTCGCCCGTGATGAAGTGCCACATCGGTGGGGCGTGCGGTTTTGACCCTCCCCAGGCGAGTGCTCTAGACTTCGACTTCTATGCCCTGCCCAGGGCTCCTACCTGCCTTATCCTTGGTCCGACGAGCTCCACGTCGGCAAGATCTTCAACTCGAGAGGTTCGAAATCATGAGAACCAAACTCCTCTGGCGAGCCCGGCGGCTCGCGCTGCTGACTGCGGCGTTGCTGGGCTCGAGCCTCGGCTCGTCGGCACTCGCCCAGGATTTACTGGCTGACTTCGAGGCCAAAACCTCGCTCCACGTGCTCGACAACGGCTGGACGTTCATCATCGTCGAGCGTCCGGTGGCGCCGGTGTTCTCGTTTGCGACCGTGGTCGACGTCGGCGGCGCTCAGGAAGTTCCGGGCATCACCGGCTTGGCCCATATGTTCGAGCATATGGCGTTCAAGGGCACGCCCAACATCGGCACCACCGATTACGCGGCGGAAGCCAAGGCGCTGGACGAGGTCGAGGCCGCGTATCTCGCTTACGACGCGGCCCGTCGGGCACAGCAGCCCGATCCGGAGGAGGTCGAGAGACTGCGTGCCATCTTCCAGGAGAAAGAAGAGAGAGCCGGCGAATATATTGTCGCCAACGAGTTCGGCGACATCGTCGAGCGTGAAGGCGGCGTCGGTCTGAATGCGTTCACCAACTCCGATCATACGGTCTACGCTTACTCCTTTCCGGCCAATCGCATCGAGCTCTTCGCTTTTCTCGAGTCCGAACGCTTCTTGCATCCGGTATTCCGCGAGTTCTATAAGGAACGTGGGGTGGTGCAAGAAGAGCGCCGGATGCGCACCGACAGCCAGCCGGTCGGCCGGATGGTCGAGCAACTGCTCGCCACCGCCTACGTCGCCCACCCTTATCGCCAGCCGGTGGTCGGATATATGTCGGATCTCGAATCCTTTACCGCCACCGATGCCGAGGAGTTCTACCGCAAGCACTACGTGCCGTCCAATCTGGTGACGGTGATGGTCGGGCACGTTAGCGCCGAAGAGATCCTGCCGACAATCAAGAAGTATTTTGGCCGTCTTCCTGCGGGCGAGAAGCCGGAGCCGCTGCGGACGATCGAACCCCCGCAAATCGCCGAGAAGACCGTCGTGTTGGTGGATCCGGCACAGCCGTTTTATTCCGAGGCTTATCACCAGCCGAGCATCTTCGATTCGGACCAGGCGGTGTACAACGCGATCGACGACATCCTTTCCAACGGCCGCACCTCGCGTCTTTATCGGTCGCTGGTTCGCGACCAGAAGATCGCTGCGGTCTCGAGCTCGCTGTCCGGATTTCCTGGCAACAAATACCCCGGGCTGTGGATCGTGTATGCCTTGCCGGCCAGAGGGCACACCAACGGAGAAGTGCAGACGGCCATCCGCGCCGAGCTGGAACGCTTGAAGACCGAGCCGGTGACCGACGCCGAGCTCCAGCGCTTTCGCACCCGGGCCAAGGCCAACCTGCTGCGCCAGGCGCGCAGCAACTACGGCCTCGCGGTTCAGCTCGGCATCTACCACTCCTGGTACGGCGATTGGCGAGAGTTTTTCCGCGACCTCGATCGGATCGAAAAGGTGACCAAAGAAGACATCCTGCGGGTGGCGCAAAAGACGATCACGCCCACCAACCGGACCGTTGGCATGATAGTGACCGAAGAGCCGAGTCCGGGCGCTGCCGGCGGCGCGCAGTCGCGTTCTGAGCCGTGATTGAAGCGAGGCGAACGATGAATCGATTCCAATTCCAAGCTGTCCTGCTGATGATCCTCCTGGCGGCGGCCGGATGGCCGGCGAGCGCCCAGGTGACCGACGCTCAAGACATCTCCTACCCCGACCTGCCGAGCGTCGACGTTCCTCAGCCCGAGCGGGTCAAGCTCGACAACGGCATGATCGTGATGATGCTCGAGGACCACGAGCTGCCGCTGATCGACGCCCGAGTGCTGGTCCGCACCGGCTCGCGTTGGGAGCCGGCTGACAAAGTCGGTCTGGCGGGCTTGGTCGGCCAGATCCTACGCAGCGGCGGCACCAAGAACATGCCCTCGGACGAGCTCGACGACCTGCTCGAAGACCGGGCGGCGAGCGTCGAGAGCTTTGTCGGCATCAGCCGTGGTGGCGCCAACCTGAGCACGCTCAAGGACGACTTTCCGGAGATGCTGCGGGTATTTGCGGAGGTGCTGCGCTATCCCGCCTTCGAGCAGGCCAAGATCGATGTCGCCAAGAACCAGGTGACCTCCGGTATCGCCCGCCAGAACGACAGCGCGGCACAAATTCGTGCCCGTGAGTTTGGTGAGCTGATCTACGGCAGCGATTCGCCCTATGCAAGGCAGCCGACCTATGCTTCGATCGACAACATCCGGCGTCAGGATCTGATCGCTTTTCACGCCAAATACTTTCACCCGAATCGCATGATTCTGGGGCTTTCGGGCGATTTTGAAGCCAAGGAGGCGCTACGCTTGATCCGCGACGTCTTCGGCGACTGGCCGGCCGGGCCCGAGTTGGAAGAGCCGAAGGTCGAGGTTCGAGACTCGCCCAACCCTGGTGTTTTCTTTGTCGAGAAGAACGACGTCAACCAGGCTTTTGTGCGCATCGGGCATGTGGGGATCACCCGCGACAACCCAGACTTCTACGCCATCGAGCTGATGAATCAGGTGCTGGGAGGCTCTTTTGCCGCCCGCTTGTTCACCCGCGTGCGGTCGCAGAAAGGACTGGCCTACAACGTTGGCGGTTCGGTCGGCAGCGGCTGGGACTACCCTGGAATCACCCAGGTGACGATCAGCACCAAGACCGAGACCACCGCCGCTGGCATCGACGCCTTGCTCGAAGAAGTCCACAACATGACCCGTGAGCCGCCGACCGAAGAAGAGGTGGCCAAGGGACGCTCCAGCATCCTGAACTCTTTTGTCTTTCGGGCCGACTCGGCGCGCAAGATCCTCTCTCAGCAAATGACCTACGAGTACTTCGGTTATCCCCTCGACTGGCAACAGCGTTATCGCGAGGGAATCGAGAAAGTCACCACGGCACAGGTTCGCGAGGCGGCCGCGAAGTACCTCCACCCGGACCAGTTCTCGATCCTGGTGGTCGGCAAGACCGAAGGCATCGATCGCCCGTTGAGTGACTTCGGCGAGGTCCGGACGATCGACATCACGATTCCAGAGCCTGAAGTCGCGGCGATCGAAGCGAGTGCTGGCGGTGAGCAGAGAGGGCAAGAGTTGATCGCCAGAGCGGTCGAGGGGATCGGCGGCCCCGAGCGTCTCGGCGCGCTCAAGACCTACCGATCCGAGGTCTCCGCGTCGGCGGTCACAGCCGCTGGATCGCTCTCGATCACCGCCAGTGCCGCTATCGTCTTGCCGGATCGTATGCGCTGGGAAGTGGCGATGCCCTTTGGCAAAATGGTCCAGGTGCTCAACGGAGACAGCTCCTTCTCGCTGACACCACAAGGGATAGGACCGCTGCCGGAGGCTCAACGCGAAGAGCTGATGAAGAGCTTGCGACGCCTGGCGCCCGTGCTTTTGCAGCAGCGTGAGCTCGACGGTTTCAAAGCGATCGCGACCGGTGCCTCTGAGGTGGACGGCACCGGCGTCGAGCAAGTCCAGGTCGAGATCGACGGCGACGTCAATACTGTCGGCATCGATCCCGCGACCGGCCGCATTTTGTCGGTCACTTACCGTGGCACCAGCTTCACTGGCACGCCGGGTGAGCTCGAGCAGCGCTTCTCCGATTTTCGCGAAGTCGACGGCCTGACCCTGCCGTTCGCGTCGATCACGACCTTCAATGGCGAGCCGATGCTGAACGGTACCGTACAGTTCACCGAGCTCGACGTCACGATCGAGGATGCCGAGTTCGAGAAGCCGGTTTCCAGCGGCTCGTGAGTTTTCGATCCGTCCGCCAGATGCTGACCCCTGGGGGCGGCCAGCCAGGTGGCGTACGATCGGTCATCTTGGATCTGGATGCTCGCGACGGCAATCTCCGATAATCTTCGCTTCATGAATAGGGAAGAGCTGCTCCAGCAGGTCGAAGGTCTGATCGAGAAAAGCCAGGGCATGGCCTTCATCGTGCCCGAGGACACCGGCTACTTTTCGATCGAAGACGAGATGATCCGCAAGGTGCGTGAGCTCTTGGCGCAGACCGTCACCTTGATGCGGGAGCTGACCGACTTCTACGACGCCGAGAGCGCGGCGCACGGGGAAGCGGGCCACAGGGAGACGGGGGAGGACGACTTCCTCAAGGACATCGGGGCGCTGATCTCCAGCGAGCTGGCGGCGCGCGAAGTCTCGGGGCTGGCTTTCGTCGCCCGCGGCCAGCTGAAGGAGCTGCAGGAGTCTTTGAACAGTGCCCTCGAGGCCAAGCAGGTCTGGGCCGTGGCGTCCCACGCGGACTCGAGCCTGCGGCATGTCGGCAAGGCGCTGATCGCGGTGGAATCTGCGGTGCGCGAGTACGAAGGCTTCGAGGCCCTGGATCGTCGCTGGAGCGACCTCCAGGACTCCCTCGAGACCCGCCGGCTCTACGGACAGTTTCGTCGCGCGATCCTGCGTGGCGGCGATCCCCAGACCCGCGACGAGCTCGCCGTCAGCCTGAAGAGTGCCGCCACCCGCATCGCCATCCTGCGCGGTCTCGAGATCTATCCTTTCTTGCGCATCGACGATCGGCTGACTATTCGACGGTTGCAAAAGCGCATTGCCGCCTGGCTGGACGACGGTGTTGACGCCGACGAGCAGAGTGGCCTGCGCCTATGGCAAGATTTGATCTCTTTCGCCCGCCTGTTGATGAAAGTCAACGATCGGGAAGAGTTGCGCGAGCATGACCGTCAGGTGGTGAGCTCGATCCACCATCTGATGTTTCACCCCAGGGCGCCGGAGCGACTCAGTGCCGGCCAGCTCAAGGAGCTGGAGCGTCTCGAGGGGCGTGACGACGAGCTCGACCGCCTGATCCATCAGGCCAGTGAGCATCGGGTGGAAGACTTCAAGCCGTCGATCGAGCGCTTACGCAACCAGCTACAGCGGCCCTTTGAAGGGCCGCCGTCCGCATTTCCGATCGCCTTAGGGCTCGAAGACGAGGATCAGAGCGAATAAGCTTCGTCTGCCTCGGCCTGCAGCTTCCGTTCTCGGATCGTGCGCACGATCAGGAAAGCGCCGAAGCCCATGAACAGCAGGTACCAGTAATCGGCGATCGCCGCCAGACTGAAGCCGAAGAGCTCGTGCAGCAGGCCGTAGAAGCCGATGGCGAAGACCACCCCACCGGCAACCAGCCCGCCCGAGCCCAAGCTGGCGATTCGTTTGGCGTTCTGAAACTCGGTATCCGGAGTGTAGCCATAGTTGATCAGGGTCGCTTGACGATAGGCATCGAAGACGTTGAACAACCAGGTGAACGCGACCGAGAAGGCGAGTAGGCCCTGCGCCGGTTCACTGGCCTCGGACGCTAGCCGAATCAGACCGACGATGATCACGAAGAACGTGATGCCGCGGAGATAGAGCCCGTTGTAGACGTTGCCGAGACCTGGGAAGAGGCTGAAGAAAGCGGCCAGGAAAGGGGTTCGACTCGGCGGTTGAGTCGGCCTTGGGGGCGGCGGGATCGCGTACCTGGGGTCGGCTTCGTAGGTGCCGAGCGCCGAAGCCGGTGGCGCGCTGGTCTCCGGAGCAGATTCTTCGTCGAGTTCGTGGGATTCTTCAGGCGTCATTTCCGGATCCGCCATGGGTCTCTCCTTCTGTCGGCCGATCCTGGCCGGGTATCAGCTCCTGAGCGGCAGCTGTGAGTTTTGTCAGGTTCTCGTGGAGAAAGGCTTCGGTGTCGGCGCGGAAGAGCACGACCCGTTGCCAACTTTGTTCGAGACTCTTTTCGAGATGCTGTTCGAGGGCGTCTTCGACCTGGGCCAGGGTGGTGTCCCAAGCCCTTCGAACCGCCAGGCTTTGGGCGGACCCGCGGTCGATCCACACCTGAGCCTTCGAGCTGACCGTCGAGGTGACGGTCGTCGACGTCTCTCGCCACAGGGCCGACGCCTCGCCGGCAATCGATAGCGTCAGAGCAGCCAGCAGATAACAAGCGGCGGCGGCGTAACGCGTGTCGGTGATCCAGATCGGCAGCAATCGCTGGGGCTGGCGGGCGATCGAGCCGAGATTGCGGGCCAGTCGTTGGGGTAGGGGCAGCCGGCGAACGATCAAGCCGTCGGCGATCGTAGTGTAGAGCTCGCGGCAGCGCGGACACTCGTCCAGATGACGCAGCGCCGCCCGGTCCCGGCTGCGATCCGAATCGCGCGGGACATTTTTGCGTGGGACATTGCCCGAATGCCGTCGCGCCGCCCGGTACAGGCGCTCGACGTCGCGGCACAGCACTTCGTGCTGCGGAATGTCCCGCAGTCGCTGACGCAGGGAGGCCGGTAACGGTCGATTCTTCAGCATCAGGACACCCCTCCGGCGGGCAAGGGGCCCGGAAGTTGGGGCGTCGACGCCTCGAGCCGTTCCCGAACCCGGCGGATCAGCTCGCGACGGGCGCGGTTGAGGCGTGACTTGATGGTGCCGACCGGAACTTCGAAAAAGGTCGCGATCTCTTCGTAGGAGAGGCCCTGAAGATCCCGAAGCATGACCACCGAGGCCATGCCCTCGGACATCTCGTCCAACGCTTGCTGGACCAGGCGTCGGCGTTCATTCTTCTGGCTCTTACGCTCGAGATCCTCGTCCGAAGGCAGGTATTTCAGGACTTCGTCGGAAACTGTGTTTGAGCGTTGGCGAGCGCGTTGGTGGCGATAGTGATCGATGCACAGGTTGCGGGACAGGCGCAGCGCCCAGGCCATGAGCGGCACGTCGCCCCGGTAGCGATCGAGGTTGCGGTAGAGCTTCAGAAAGATATCCTGGGTCAGATCCTCAGCCTCCGCCGCATTGCCAGCGAAGCGAAACGCCAGATTGTAGATGCGTTCGCCGTAGCGCTCGATGATCTCGTCCCAAGCCTCGGGATCGGCGCCGGCGGCGCGACGGGCCAGGAAGAGATCTGGCGAAGTGACGGAATTTGGCGTGGCTTCGTGCATCTCACTCCCTATGACGGGAGGTCGGGGAAAAAAGTTCGACTCTCTTTCGGACCGATGCTTCGAGATCGGAGCGCTCGACGCGCCGATAGGGGAGCTATACTCTGCTGAGAAAGACTTGAGTCTCAGACAACTTGATTCTCAGAGAACGTAGAGGAGCTCCGGTATGCGGGTCAAGATGGCGGTGAGTGCAGTCCTGGCGGCTTTGACGATGGCGGGGGCTGCGATCGCCCAGAAGAACGGCATGGAGTTTGACCGCGACGCCGATTTCTCCAGTTATAAAACCTACGACTGGATCGAGCACAAGCAGAAGCCGGAGGGCTCACCGCTGGCGATCGGCGGGGCTCTCGACACCAAAATCCGCAACGCCATCGACCGGCAACTGGCAGCCCAGGGCTACGGACCGAATCTGGAGGGTGAGCCCGACTTCCTGGTTTCCTTCGACGGCGCCATGGAGCAGATCACCGAAATCCATCCGGATCGCTATGAGCTCGTGCCCGGGGTCTCATGGGTGTCCGAGGGCGATATCAACTCATATCGCAAGGGCACCCTGATCATCTCGATCAGCGATGCTGAGAGCGGCAATCGGGTGTGGAGCGCCTGGACCCGCAACAAGATCAAGAATCCTGATCGCCCCGACGAACAGGTCGACCGAGCAGTCAAGAGGCTGCTGAAGAAATTCCCGCCCCGCCGATGACCCGGCGCCAGCAAGTCGTGCAGGCGGTCCGCCGTGGATTCGCCCGGCGCTGTCCCCACTGCGGTCGGGGGGCGATGTTCAAGAAATGGTTCACCCTGCACGAGCGCTGTGCGGTCTGCGACTTGCGCTTCGAGCAGAAGCCTGGGGACACCTGGGCTTTATGGTTGATCGGCGACCGGCTCTTCCTCGCCGTCCTGATCGTACTGGTGTTCCTGATCTTTCAGTCCACCAGCTGGCTGCTCGCCGGAGCGATCGGAGTATTGGTGGTGGTGCCCCTGATCTGGACCATGCCGCACCGAATGGGGGTCTGCCTGGCGTTTGATTATCTGTCGCGAGTCTATTGGGGACAGGCGTCCGAGATTCCGCCGCGACCTGAAGAAGAAGCGGTCCCTTAAGCGCATCGACGTCCTAAGCGCCATCGATGCCAAATGAAATGCGGGTTGCCTCTGGCTCCTTGAGGAGCCGGCAACCCGCATCGAGGAGAAACCGCTGGGCGTCGCTTCAGAAGCGAATGTTGATGTCGAAGCTCGGGCGTCCGTTGCGGAACGAGCCACGATTGTAGTACTTGCCCTCACAGTAGGCGTAGGGGTGGTACTCCACGCCGGCGTCGGAATAGACCGGGAATCGGTAGATCTCGTGATAGTGCCGGTGCTTCGAGTAATACATTCGGCCGTAGCGATAAGGCCGGAAGTGATGGATCAGGTCATGCAGGATCACCTTGGGGATCTCGAAATAACCGATGCGGTGGCGACGGTCGTACCGGTTGTAGCGACGTCGATCGTATCGATGATCACCGTAATAACCATCGCGATAGCGGCTGTCGTACCGTCTGTCGTAACGGTAGTCGCGTCGATGGTCCCGTCGGTGATGGCGATCGTAGCGGTGATCGTGGTCATAGTCCCGATCGTAATGTCCGCGAGAGTCGCGATGCCGATAGTCGCTGTCGTCGTCGGCCAGGGCGGTGCCAGCACCGGCGAGCATGAGTGCCAAGGTTGCCGCGGCCCAGGGGAGGGCCCGGCGACGGAAACGGGGGTGGGTTTTTTCCACTTTCATGATGTACCTCCTGCTCGCCTATAGAGCGAAATCCGTGCCAGGCCGGAAATCCAGCATTCTTCCGGGGTTTGCGGCGGAGATCCTTGAGATTTGTCACCTGCTGAGGACGATTCGTCACAGGACGATCGCTGCTTACGTCGAGCCTGATTCCAGGGGCGTCAGCCCCTGGCTAGGCGATTTCGCCCTGCGGGCGCCCGATTTGAGCCTCCGCGGCCCAAAGGGGTCGGATCGACTAGCCAGGGGCGTCAGCCCCTGGAATTGGCGTCAGCCCCTGGAATTGGCGTGAGCCCCTGGAATCAGGCTCAAGCCTTGCCGACCACGACAACGAACTCGCCCTTGAGGCTCGGGCGTTGGGAGAGCGTGGCGTGCAGCTCGGCCAACGGCCCGCGGAGCACCTCCTCATGCAGCTTGGTCAGCTCGCGGCAAACCGCGGCGGGGCGATCCCCCAGCTCGGCCAACGCGTCGGCGAGGCAGGTGAGCAGCCGGTGCGGCGACTCGAAGAAGATCAGGGTGTGGCCGAAGTCTTTGTACTGCCGAAAGAAGTGACGCCGACGCTTGACTTTGACCGGCGGAAAACCGAGAAAGGTGAAGGGATACGGCGGCAGCGCCGAGACCACCAGGGCGGCGAGGATCGCCGACGGGCCGGGAATCGGCTCGACGCGAATGCCGAGCTTCGCCGCCTCGCGGGCGAGCAGGAACCCCGGGTCGTTGACCAGCGGCGTGCCGGCGTCGGAAAGGATCGCCACCACCAGGCCCTGCTCCAGGGCCTCGATCAACTGCGGCAAGCGCTTGCGCTCGTTGTGATCGTGCATCGACAACATGCGCTTCTTGACCCCCAAGTGAGCCAGCAGTCGGCCGCTGTGCCGGGTGTCTTCGCAGGCGACCAGATCGGCGCCTTCGATCGCCTGGCGAACCCGGGGCGAGACGTCGTCGAGATTTCCGATCGGGGTGCTGACGATGACCAGTTTGCCGCTCATGGCCGGTGACCCTACCACGGGGCTTGAGCGAAGCTCCGACCGAAGTCCAGCTGAGAGCGCAGGCGTCCCGCCTGCTCCAGGCGCAGTCCTCAGGACTGCGCCTGATGCCGGCAAGATGCCGGCGTTCCCAGCTCCGGTTAGGTTGCCGGCCGGACCGCCAGATGCAAGAATACGTCTTCGAACGGCTCGTTCGGCATCGCCACCTGGTGGCGGATTTCGTCGGGCGTGCCGTCAGCGACCAGGTGGCCGCGCTTCAGGATCGCCACGCGGTCGCAGATGCGCTCGACGAACGACATGACGTGGGAGGAGATGACGAACGTCGTACCGGCCTTGGCCATGGCTTCGATCCGCAGGCGCACAAGGCGCATGGTTTTGGTGTCGAGACCGTTGAGCGGCTCGTCGAGCAGCGCCAGCCGCGGGGTGCCCATCAGGGCGGCGATCAGGGCGATCTTCTTGCGCATGCCGAGGGAGTATTCCCCGACCCAGACGTCACGCCGCGCCACCAGCCCGAATTCCTCGAGCCACTCCTGACGCTCCTCAGCATTGTCGAGACCCTTCAGGCCGGCGACCAGCTCGAGATGCTCCCAGCCGCTCAGTCGGTCATAGAAGGTCGGTTCCTCCGGCAGGTAGCCGATCCGACGTCGGGCTTCGACCGACTGACGACTGACGTCCAGGCCATCGACGCGCAGGGTGCCGGAGTCGAGGGAGATCAGGTCCAGAATCGAGCGATAGAGGGTCGACTTGCCGGCGCCGTTGGCGCCGATCAACCCCAGGATGCCGCCCTCGACCCGCAGGCTGACGCCGTCCAGCGCTACCGTTTCGCCGTAGGTCTTGCGCGCGTCTTCGATCTCGAGAATCGGACGGTCGGTCGCGGCTGAGCTCATCCTTGGGCCTCCAGCAAGCGCACTCGCCGAGTCGCTCTTCCGGCGATCTGGGACGCCGCATAAGCGTAGAGTGCCGCCCACAACCACCATGCGCGCGGATAAAAGACGAAGAGGGCGGCGATCGCCAGCCCCAAGAAAGCGCCGAAAAGCAGGCCGAGCAACGGCTGGGCGGCGATCTCGAACACCGCCAGAGCGAGGATCGACGTGACCACCCAGGCGGCCGCTAACAGCTGCAAAATCGCCATCCCTCGCGCACCGGCATCGAGCGGTGCTGCCATAAGGATGAGGATGCCGGCGAGAGTCGGCATCGCCGCGAGCAGGGCCGCCGTCCACAGTTTGGCTTGCCAGATCCGCTCCAGATCGACGCCGGTCGACTTTTCGATCCAGAAGCGGGGCAGCTGAAATTTGAGCAGGAAAGGGACCAAGGCGACGACGGCGAGCACCGAAAGGGTGAGCCCGGCCACCGCCAGGCGTTGACGCCACAGCTCCGGCAGCCGGTCGTCGGTGAGAGCTGTCCACACCGCGGCGTCGAGCAACAGCCAGGATCCGAAGGCCAAAGGCACGGCCTGGGAGAAGCGGCGCAGCACCAACAGGAGATCCCGACGCACTTGGATCCACACGACACTCTGGGGACCTACTCCTCGGGGGCTTACTCCTCGGGTTCCTACTCCTTGGGGGCCCGACGAAAACTCTAGCAGCGATCTGCGAATCTCAGGTCCCACCCTGGCCGCGACCTCCAGATCGCGACGGTGCCAGGTCAGAAAGCTGAAGCGGGACAGCCCGTAGAAGACCAGGCCGGTCAGCGCCAGAGCCCAAGGCGAGCTTGCGATCGTGTTCGGGAGACCGAGGTCGACGGCTCCGGTGAACACCGTCTGGAGTTGAGCGGCCGGGGCCAGCCAAGGCAGGAGCAGCCAGGATCTGGCGGGCTCGGGCACCGTCAGAGCGAGTAGCCCGAAAACGCCGAGCGCCAGCCAGCCAACGCGCGTCAGCCACCGGGAGTGCATCAGCCCGACCGCGACGGCGAAGCGCCCGAGGGTCAGGACGCCGAGGGCGGCGCCCAACCGTAGAATCCGCTCGACCAGCTCCGGTAACGGGGGTATTAGATCGCCGGCCAGGAACCCGGCGGCGAGCAGCAGCACGACCATCGACGGTAGGCTGCGCAGCAGCTCGGTCGCCAGCGAAGCCTGAAAGCGCGCGATCTCCGGGATCGGCAAAGGATCGAGGCAACGATCCTCGCGACGGGGATCGTAGAGCTCTCGGCAGATCGCCGGCAGTGCGATCGCGACCAAAAGCAGGGCGAAGGCGAGAAACAGCCCCGTCGAGCCTTGAGGGTTCGCCAGCCATCCCGTGATCGGTTCCCGCAGGGTGCTCAGCTGACGTTCGAGCACCCACAAGACGCCGCCGACAATGACCGGCGCCAGGCAGAAGATCTCAAAACCATGAGCACCGAGCCAGCGGCGCATCGCGCGGGTGCGATAGCGCAGGATCCACAGGGTCGGAGCGGTTGCGTTCATCCGGGGTGAGTCATCTCTGGTAATCTCGCGACGCCGCCTGAATCTTACCCGTCCGGCGCCCCCAGGCGCGCCGCCGGAAGCCCTTGAGGAGCCGACATGGAACACCGCAGCTTCATCCCGATGGCCGATTCACAAACCTTCCGAGGGTGGATCACCGCCGTTCTTGCCGTCTCGATCAGCTTTTCAGCTCTGGCCGAAACGTCGAGCCCCAGCACACAGGCCACTGGCTCGTCGGCCCAGGCCGACGCTGGGTCGCTCACCTCCGAGCAAATCGCCGCCGACGTGCTGACGTCGATGGACCGTCAGGCCGATCCGTGCGTTGATTTCTACCGCTACGCCTGTGGCGGCTGGCTCGACACCAACGAGCTGCCCTCGGATCAAGCTCGCTGGTCCCGCAGCTTCTCGACCATCCATGAAGGCAATCGGGAGGTGGTGCGCGACATCTTGGAAAAGTCAGCCGCCGAGCCCGGGGACGATCCCGACCAGCGACGCATCGGCGACTTCTACGCGTCGTGCATGGACGAGGCGGGTATCGAGAAATCGGGCGTCAAACCCTTGACGCCGCTGCTCGAAGTGATCGCGACCGTCGAGGACGCGCCGTCCCTGTTGACCGTGGCCGGCAAGCTCCACCGTCATCTGGTCGGCGCTCTATTCAACGCCGGTGCCTTGCCGGACTTCAAGAACCCGGACCTCAACATCGCTTTCTTCGTGCAAGGCGGGCTCGGCATGCCGGATCGCGACTACTACCTCTCCGAAGACGAGAAAAAGCGTCAGCTGATGGCGGACTACCAGAAGCACATCGCCCACATGCTGAGTCTTCTGGGCGAGAGCGAGACCGCGGAAGCGGACGCGGCCAAGATCGTCGCGTTCGAGACTCGGCTCGCCGAGGTTTCCCGGCCGCGGACCGAGATGCGCATTCCGGAGAAGCTCTACAACAAGCTCGATATCGGCGGCTTCAAGAAGCTGACGCCGAAGCTGCCCTGGGACACCTACCTGCAAGCCATCGGATACCCGGGTATCGTCCAGATCTCGGTGGCCACTCCCGAATTCTTCGAGGGCCTGGAGACGATCATGGGTGAGACCGATCCGGCGGTGCTTCGTGCTTACCTGCGCTGGCAGCTGGTCAGCAGCTCTGCACAGGCCCTGCCCAGCTCCTTCGTCGAGGCGAATTTCGACTTTTTCGGACGCAAGCTTCAAGGTCAGCAGGAGATGCAGCCGCGCTGGAAGCGCTGCGTCGCCGCGACCGAAGACTCTCTCGGCGAATCGGTCGGCAAGCTCTATGTCCAGCGGCGTTTTGCCGGCGATAGCAAAGACGTGGCGCAGGAGATGATCCATGACATCGAAGCGGCGTTCGAGTACAGCTTGCCGCGTCTCTCGTGGATGGACGAAGTCACCCAAGGCCGGGCGGTCGAAAAGGCCAACGCGGTCGGCAGCAAGATCGGCTATCCCGACACCTGGCGGGACTACTCCTCCGTCAAAGTGGCGCGCGACAATTATTTCTCCAACCTCATGGCGGCCCGGATTTTCGAATTCGATCGCGACAGTCGCAAGATTGGCCAGCCGGTGGATCGGACGGAATGGCGCATGACCCCGCAAATGGTCAACGCTTATTACACGCCGCTCCAGAACGAGATCGTTTTTCCCGCCGGCATCCTGCAGCCGCCGTTCTTTCATCGCGACTTTCCGGCGGCGATGAACTACGGAGCCATCGGCGCGGTGATGGGGCACGAGCTGTCCCATGGCTTTGACGACCAGGGGCGCAAGTTCGATCCCCAAGGTCAGCTTCGCCAGTGGTGGGAGCCGGCGGCCAGCGAACGTTTCTCCGAGCAGGCGAGCTGCGTCGACAACCTCTACTCGGGTTATGAAATCGAGCCCGGGTTGGCGGTCAACGGCAAGCTGACCTTAGGCGAGAACATCGCTGACATCGGTGGCGTGAAACAGGCCTACCTGGCTTATCAGAGCTGGAAGCAGCGCCATGCTGGCGAGACCGAGGCCGCGCCGGCGGTGGAAGGTCTGACCAACGACCAGCTCTTTTTCGTCGCCTTCGGTCAGGTGTGGTGCTCCCTGACCACCCCGGAACAGGCGCGAATGCGAATCACTACCGACTCCCACGCGCCGTCGCGGTTTCGGGTGATCGGGCCGGTCAGCAATACTCCGGCCTTCGCCGAAGCCTTCAGCTGTGCCGCCGGCACACCGATGCGGCCGGAGAAGACCTGCGAAGTGTGGTGAGGGGGCTAGTCAGGTAAGACGTCCGTCGACCACCTGAGATTCCGTTCCGCCACCAGCCGGCCGAAGAGCTCGGCCAGGTCGGCGGCGGTGGGGCGCCTGTTGGGGTCGGCGGCGAGCATCGCCATCACCGGTCGGACGAGCGCCTCCGGCCCGTCGGGCAAGAGTTCCTGCAACGGCCGGACTTTGGCGCGGAGCGTATTCGAGATCGTTTCGCGCAACGTCTCGCCGGCTAGCGGGTGACGGCCGGTCAGGCTCTCATAGAGCGTCGCGCCTAGCCCGAAGAGATCCCCCGCTGCGGAGTAAGGCTTGCCGGTCATCACTTCCGGCGGCACATAGCCCGGCGTGCCCGAGATCTCGCTTTCGTCTTGAGACAGGGTCGACAGGGCGAAAGCCAGGCCGAAGTCGCTGACTTTGATCGCGCCGTCGCGCCCGAGCAAGACGTTGCCCGGCTTGACGTCGCGGTGGATCACCTCGCCGGCATGGGCGACGGCCAGGCCATTGGCCACCGCCGCCGCCATCGGCATGACCTGTTCCGGCGCCAACCGGCCTCGAAGGCGCAATACGTCCCGCAGGCTGGGGCCGTCGACCAGCTCCATGGCGATGAACGCCGAATGCTCCGCGCCCCCCATGTCGTAGACCGCGATGATGTTCGGGTGGCTGAAGCGGGCGATGGTGATCGCTTCGTTGCGCAGGCGCTCGAGCATCTCGCGCTGCAGATTTTCGGTGGACAAAGTCTCGAGGCGAATGGTCTTGAGCGCCACCGGGCGCTCCAGCAAAGGATCCAGCCCCCGATAGACCGTGCCCATCGAACCCTGGCCGATGACGTCGAGGGCCTCGTAGCGGCCGAAGCGACGGGTGGAGTCGACGCTGGAAGACCGCTCGAGCCGCGAGATTTCTAGCGCGGCGGTATCTTCTGGCGACAGCTGCGGGCGCAAGTTGAGCATGCGCTCGACCCGCAGCACCAGCTCCGCCGGCTCGAACGGTTTGACCATGTAGTCGTCGGCGCCGGCGACCAGCCCCCGGGCGCGATACTCGCGGCTGCCAAGGCCGGAGAGAAAGAGAATCGGCATCGTCGCCGTCGCCGGGTCGCCGCGCAGCTCACCCAGGATTTCGAAGCCCGACTTCGGCATGTTGACGTCGAGAATGATGGCGTCGATCTCGGGCTGAGCGGCCAGCGAGCAGACCGCACCGGCGTCACCGGTGGCGACCACCGTATGGCCCGCGTCCTCAAGGACGAGGGTTACCAGATCGAGCACCTGGGGGTCGTCGTCGCTAACCAGCAAATGAGCCAAAGATTCAAGCCTTCCGGCGGCGAGATTGGAGATCGCCAGCCTGTCGCCGGGCCTGTCCCAGAGCACCGGCGTTCATCAACCCACGGGCGAACCGCGAATGTCGTCAATCTTAGCGGATCGTCGGGCTCGCAGGCGGACCGGGTGAATTCGATTCGATGGCCGTCCTCCACTGTGACATAGAAGGATCTCTCGCATAGACTTGGGTACATAATTCGAACCAGGGATACCCGTGACCCATGGCAAATCAGAAATCGATCCGTGTCCTGCTGATGGACGGCGAGCGGCCGCTCAAGATGCTTCTCGAGCGCGACTTGAAGGGCGAAGGGCCGACCGCTATCGCGATCCAGTCCGGAGAAGAGGCCAATGTGCTGGCGGAAAAGCATCACGACACCAGCCGGCTCGATTTCGAAGTCGCCGGTTTTGGGCGAGTCGAGACTCGGCACCGCCAGCAAGATGGCGAGAATGCCGACCTTTTGATCCTCGAGCGTCATGACACCCAGGGAGTCGCGGAAAGCAAAGCGTCGGTGGCCGCCACCTATCTGGACAGCGTCGACTCCGAGTTCCTGACCCGGCCGCTCAGGGCCTCCGACATCAGCACGGTCTTGCAGGAGGCGCAGGCTGGGGACGTGCGTCGGGCCTCCACCCCCCGGACTGCGTCCGGTCAACCTTTCGTGATCCGCAGCGCACCGATGGTCGAGCTGATGGAGATCGTGCGCCGGGTGGCCGCCGGTGCCGCTTCGATCCTCATTCAGGGGGAAACCGGCACCGGCAAGACCTTGATCGCCCGCGAGATTCACGCCGCCAGCCCGCGCGCGGGCAAGCGGTTCGTCGCCATCAATTGCAGCGCGTTTCAGGACCAGCTGCTCGAGAGCGAGATCTTCGGTCATGAGAAAGGCTCGTTCACCGGTGCGGTGGCGGCCAAAGAGGGATTGTTCGAGCTGGCGCATCGCGGCACGCTGTTTCTCGACGAGGTCGGGGATATGTCGCCGGCGATGCAAGCCAAACTGCTGCAGGTGCTCGACGACGGTGAGTTGCGGCGGGTCGGTGGCACCAAGACTCGCAAGGTCGACGTCCGGGTGGTGGCGGCCAGCAACAAAGATCTGCAGCAGGAGGTCAAAGCCAAGCGTTTTCGTGAGGACCTGCTCTTTCGCCTCAACGTCATCCACCTCAAAGTGCCGCGCCTGGCCGAGCGGCGGGAAGACATCCCGGCGTTGATCGCCCATTTTCTCGAGCGCTTCCGCCTGCCCCGGCAACCGCGCAAGCGCATCTCCCCGGAAGCGACCCAACTGCTGATGAGCTATTCCTGGCCGGGCAACGTCCGCGAGCTGGCCAATACCGTCGAGGGCCTGACCCTCTTGGCCCCGGGCGACGAAATCCGCGCCGAAGATCTGCCGCCCAATCTGCGCCCGGCGGTACCCCTGCGGCTCGACGACACCGACACGCCGCTGCCGATGTCGGAGATCGAGCGCCTGCACATCATTCGCACCCTGCGCTACACCGAAGGCAAGAAGGCTCCTGCCGCGCGCCTGCTCAAGATCGACGTCAAGACCTTGAGCAACAAAATCAAGAGCTACAACATCCAGCTTTAATCTTCGTGCCGAAGACGGAGAGCCCCAATCGATCGGACAAAGCTTCGAGCGCCGCCAGGCCGCGCACGCTCGAGCCGTGATCGTTGACCGCCGGCGAGTAGACGGCGAGGCCCATTTGTCCGGGCACCACCGCCACGATGCCACCGGAGATGCCGCTCTTGGCTGGCAAGCCGGTGTCGAAGGCGAAGCGGCCGGACTCGTCATGCAGGCCGCAGGTGAGCATCACCGACAGCACGTGACGGGTGAGGTCCGGAGCCAGGGCCCGCTGGCCGGTGGTCGGCTGGACGCCGCCGTTGGCCAGGGCCGCGCCCATACGCGCCAGCTGGGCGCAGGTGGTTTGAATCGAGCATTGCTGGAAGTAGAGCTCGAGCGCCGCCTCTTCGTCTTCGACCCGGTTGAAGTTGCGCAGCAGCGAAGCGATGGCGCGATTGCGTTCGCCGGCCGCTTTTTCCGCCTCTAGCACCGCCGCATCGACCACCATGCGCCCCTCGCCGGCAAACGCCGCCAGGCCATCGAGCAGGAAGCGCAATCGTGTCGGGGCGTCGGTACCGGGGGCCAGGGAGCAAACGGCGATGGCGCCGGCGTTGCCCAGTGGGTTGTAGGGTTTTTCCGCCCTTGGGTCGAAGCGAATGGCGTTGAACGGATTGGCGCTCGGCTCGACGCCAACCCGCTGATGCACCGCCTCGACGCCGGCGGAGGCCATCGCCAGCCCGTAGCCGAAAGGATTGGCGGCGGACTGGATGGTGAACGGCGTCGCGGCATCACCGGCGGCCGCCGTCCGTCCGGAGACGGTGCAAGCGGCGATCGCGAAGCGGTCGCTGGCCAGTTGCGGCAGATAAGCCGCCGGCTCGCCGCCGCCCCGTCCGCGCAGCTCGTTATGGACCGAGCGCAGTACGGTATGGAGATCGAGGGACTCGGACGGCGCGCGTCGGGATGCCGCGCCTCCGGAGGCCGCGCCTCCGGATGCCGATGCCGAGTCGCGGCTCTCGGGCTTCTCGTCGTCCGTCGAAGCGTCGGCTTTGGGCGTCGTCGCGGGCGTCGCCGCCGCCGCGGACGCCACTTTGTGCGACGCCGTGGGCGTCGGTTCCGGTTTCGGCTTCGGCT